>CAJUXJ010000453.1:0-41325 GCA_910589775.1 Avena eriantha
TTTTGGCGCTTCATGGG
Organism: Avena eriantha; assembly: GCA_910589775.1. Taxonomy (NCBI): domain Eukaryota; kingdom Viridiplantae; phylum Streptophyta; class Magnoliopsida; order Poales; family Poaceae; genus Avena; species Avena eriantha. Next base: position 18 of record CAJUXJ010000453.1, read on the forward strand.
GATTTACAATGATCCTAGAATCCGGTACATGTTTGAGAGTTATGACCAAAACTCGTCGTTTTTCATGTTTTACGACCGCTCTCATGAGCTATTGGACACTATTTTTCCACTCTAGGGGGATTTACAACGACCCTAAGACCCGATACATGTTGAGAGTTATGACAAAAACTCTGTCGTTTTCAGTTTTACGAGCCGTTTTCATGAGTTTATTGCACACTGTTTTGGTGCTCCATGAGGATTTGCATGGACCCCTAGAACCGATGCATGTTTAGGGGGATTGGGAAAAATTCGCGTTTTTTGTGTTTTATGACCGTTTCATGAGCTATTGCCAATAGTTCAAGGGTTTCAAGGCGATTATACACACAACCATTAGACCGATACATGTTTGAGGCTGACCAAAAACTTGTTGTTTTTTAGGTTTATGGTTGTTTTCATGCTCTATTACCTATAGTTGTGAGTTTCCAGTTGGGTTTGCATTGCTCGTTAGACCCGCTACATGTTTGAGAGTTTTAACCAAAAACTCGTCGATTTCGCGTATTATGGCTGTTTTCATGAGTTATTGCCCATAGATTTGGGGTTCCAAGGGGGATTTACAACAACCCTAAGACCGATACAGGTTTGAGGGTTATGACCAAAAACTCTTCATTTTTCCCGTTTTATGGCCGTTTTCATGACCTATTGCACACTGTTTTTGGCGCTTCATGGGGATTTACAATGATCCTAGATTCCGGTACATGTTTGAGAGTTATGACCAAAAACTCGTCGTTTTTCATGTTTTACGACCGCTCTCATGAGCTATTGGACACTATTTTTCCACTCTAGGGGGATTTAAACGACCCTAAGACCCGGTACATGTTTGAGAGTTATGACCAAAAACTCGTCGTTTTCGCGTGTTACGGCCGTTTTCATGAGTTATTGCACACTGTTTTGGTGCTCCATGAGGATTTGCATGGACCGCTAGAACCGATGCATGTTTAGGGGGATGGGCAAAAATTCGTTGTTTTTGTGTTTTATGACCGTTTTCATGAGCTATTGCCATAGTTCAAGGGTTTCAAGGCGATTTACAACAACCATTAGACCCAATACATGTTTGAGGGCATGACCAAACACTTTTTGTTTTTAAGTTTTATGGTTGTTTTCATGCTCTATTACCTATAGTTGTGAGTTTCCAGTTGGGTTTGCATTGCTCGTTAGACCCGATACATGTTTGAGAGTTTTAACCAAAAACTCGTCGATTTCGCGTATTATGGCTGTTTTCATGAGTTATTGCCCAGAGATTTGGGGTTCCAAGGGGGATTTACAACAACCCTAAGCCCCGATACAGGTTTGAGGGTTATGACCAAAAACTCTTCGTTTTTCCCGTTTTACGACCGTTTTCATGACCTATTGCACACCGTTTTGGCGCTTCATGGGGATTTACAATGATCCTAGAATCCGGTACATGTTTGAGAGTTATGACCAAAAACTCGTCGTTTTTCATGTTTACGACCGCTCTCATGAGCTATTGGACACTATTTTTCCACTCTAGGGGGATTTACAACGACCCTAAGACTCGATACATGTTTGAGAGTTATGACCAAAAACTCGTCGTTTTCACGTTTTACGGCCTGTTTTCATGAGTTATTGCACACTGTTTTGGTGCTCCATGAGGATTTGCATGGACCCTAGAACCGATGCATGTTTAGGGGGATGGGCAAAAATTCGTCGTTTTTGTGTTTTATGACCGTTTTCATGAGCTATTGCCATAGTTCAAGGGTTTCAAGGCGATTTACAACAACCATTAGACCCGATACATGTTTGAGGGCATGACCAAACACTTTTTGTTTTTAAGTTTTATGGTTGTTTTCATGCTCTATTACCTATAGTTGTGAGTTTCCAGTTGGGTTTGCATTGCTCGTTAGACCCGATACATGTTTGAGAGTTTTAACCAAAAACTCGTCGATTTCGCGTATTATGGCTGTTTTCATGAGTTATTGCCCATAGATTTGGGGTTCCAAGGGGGATTTACAACAACCCTAAGACCCGATACAGGTTTGAGGGTTATGACCAAAAACTCTTCATTTTTCCCGTTTTATGGTCGTTTTCATGACCTATTGCACACTGTTTTGGCGCTTCATGGGGATTTACAATGATCCTAGAATCCGGTACATGTTTGAGAGTTATGACCAAAAACTCGTCGTTTTTCATGTTTTACGACCGCTCTCATGAGCTATTGGACACTATTTTTCCACTCTAGGGGATTTACAACGACCCTAAGACCCGGTACATGTTTGAGAGTTATGACCAAAAACTCGTCGTTTTCGCGTGTTACGGCCGTTTTCATGAGTTATTGCACACTGTTTTGGTGCTCCATGAGGATTTGCATGGACCGCTAGAACCGATGCATGTTTAGGGGGATGGGCAAAAATTCGTTGTTTTTGTGTTTTATGACCGTTTTCATGAGCTATTGCCATAGTTCAAGGGTTTCAAGGCGATTTACAACAACCATTAGACCCAATACATGTTTGAGGGCATGACCAAACACTTTTTGTTTTTAAGTTTTATGGTTGTTTTCATGCTCTATTACCTATAGTTGTGAGTTTCCAGTTGGGTTTGCATTGCTCGTTAGACCCGATACATGTTTGAGAGTTTTAACCAAAAAACTCGTCGATTTCGCGTATTATGGCTGTTTTCATGAGTTATTGCCCAGAGATTTGGGGTTCCAAGGGGGATTTACAACAACCCTAAGCCCGATACAGGTTTGAGGGTTATGACCAAAAACTCTTTCGTTTTTCCCGTTTTACGACCGTTTTCATGACCTATTGCACACCGTTTTGGCGCTTCATGGGGATTTACAATGATCCTAGAATCCGGGTACATGTTTGAGAGTTATGACCAAAAACTCGTCGTTTTTCATGTTTTACGACCGCTCTCATGAGCTATTGGACACTATTTTTCCACTCTAGGGGGATTTACAACGACCCTAAGACTCGATACATGTTTGAGAGTTATGACCAAAAACTCGTCGTTTTCAAGTTTTACGGCCGTTTTCATGAGTTATTGCACACTGTTTTGGTGCTCCATGAGGATTTGCATGGACCCTAGAACCGATGCATGTTTAGGGGGATGGGCAAAAATTCGTCGTTTTTGTGTTTTATGACCGTTTTCATGAGCTATTGCCATAGTTCAAGGGTTTCAAGGCGATTTACAACAACCATTAGACCCGATACATGTTTGAGGGCATGACCAAAACTTGTTGTTTTTAAGTTTTATGGTTGTTTTCATGCTCTATTACCTATAGTTGTGAGTTTCCAGTTGGGTTTGCATTGCTCGTTAGACCCGATACATGTTTGAGAGTTTTAACCAAAAACTCGTCGATTTCGCGTATTATGGCTGTTTTCATGAGTTATTGCCCAGAGATTTGGGGTTCCAAGGGGGATTTACAACAACCCTAAGCCCCGATACAGGTTTGAGGGTTATGACCAAAAACTCTTCGTTTTTCCCGTTTTACGGACCGTTTTCATGACCTATTGCACACCGTTTTGGCGCTTCATGGGGATTTACAATGATCCTAGAATCCGGTACATGTTTGAGAGTTATGACCAAAAACTCGTCGTTTTTCATGTTTTACGACCGCTCTCATGAGCTATTGGACACTATTTTTCCACTCTAGGGGGATTTACAACGACCCTAAGACTCGATACATGTTTGAGAGTTATGACCAAAAACTCGTCGTTTTCACGTTTTACGGCCGTTTTCATGAGTTATTGCACACTGTTTTGGTGCTCCATGAGGATTTGCATGGACCCCTAGAACCGATGCATGTTTAGGGGGATGGGAAAAAATTCGTCGTTTTTGTGTTTTATGACCGTTTTCATGAGCTATTACCATAGTTCAAGGGTTTCAAGGCGATTTACAACAACCATTAGACCCGATACATGTTTGAGGGCATGACCAAACACTTTTTGTTTTTAAGTTTTATGGTTGCTTTCATGCTCTATTACCTATAGTTGTGAGTTTCCAGTTGGGTTTGCATTGCTCGTTAGACCCGCTACATGTTTGAGAGTTTTAACCAAAAACTCGTCGATTTCGCGTATTATGGCTGTTTTCATGAGTTATTGCCCATAGATTTGGGGTTCCAAGGGGGATTTACAACAACCCTAAGACCCGATACAGGTTTGAGGGTTATGACCAAAAACTCTTCATTTTTCCCGTTTTATGGCCGTTTTCATGACCTATTGCACACTGTTTTGGCGCTTCATGGGGATTTACAATGATCCTAGAATCCGGTACATGTTTGAGAGTTATGACCAAAAACTCGTCGTTTTCACGTTTTACGGCCGTTTTCATGAGTTATTGCACACTGTTTTGGTGCTCCATGAGGATTTGCATGGACCGCTAGAACCGATGCATGTTTAGGGGGATGGGCAAAAATTTGTTGTTTTTGTGTTTTATGACCGTTTTCATGAGCTATTGCCATAGTTCAAGGGTTTCAAGGCGATTTACAACAACCATTAGACCCGATACATGTTTGAGGGCATGACCAAAAACTTGTTGTTTTTAAGTTTTATGGTTGTTTTCATGCTCTATTACCTATAGTTGTGAGTTTCCAGTTGGGTTTGCATTGCTCGTTAGACCCGATACATGTTTGAGAGTTTTAACCAAAAACTCGTCGATTTCGCGTATTATGGCTGTTTTCATGAGTTATTGCCCAGAGATTTGGGGTTCCAAGGGGGATTTACAACAACCCTAAGACCCGATACAGGTTTGAGGGTTATGACCAAAAACTCTTCGTTTTTCCCGTTTTACGGCCCTTTTCATGACCTATTGCACACCGTTTTGGCGCTTCATGGGGATTTACAATGATCCTAGAATCCGGTACATGTTTGAGAGTTATGACCAAAAACTCGTCGTTTTTCATGTTTTACGACCGCTCTCATGAGCTATTGGACACTATTTTTCCACTCTAGGGGGATTTACAACGACCCTAAGACCTGATACATGTTTGAGAGTTATGACCAAAAACTCGTCGTTTTCGCGTTTTACGGCCGTTTTCATGAGTTATTGCACACTGTTTTGGTGCTCCATGAGGATTTGCATGTACCGTTAGAACCGATGCATGTTTAAGGGGATGGGAAAAAATTCGTCGTTTTTGTGTTTTATGACCGTTTTCATGAGCTATTGCCATAGTTCAAGGGTTTCAAGGCGATTTACAACAACCATTAGACCCGATACATGTTTGAGGGCATGACCAAAAACTTGTTCTTTTTAAGTGTTCATGCTCTATTACCTATAGTTGTGAGTTTCCAGTTCGGTTTGCATTGCTCGTTAGACCCGATACATGTTTGAGAGTTTTAACCAAAAACTCGTCGATTTCGCGTCTTATGGCTGTTTTCATGAGTTATTGCCCATAGTTTTGGGGTTCCAAGGGGGATTTACAACAACCCTTATACCGGATATAGGTTTGAGGGTTATGACCAAAAACTCTTCGTTTTTCACGTTTTACGGCCATTTTCATGACCTATTGCCTAGTGTTTTGGAGCTTCATGGGGATTTACAATGATCCTAGAATCCCGTACATGTTTGAGAGTTATGACCAAAACTCGTCGTTTTTCATGTCTTACGGCCGTTCTTGTGAACTATTGGACACTGTTTTGGCACTCTGGGGATTTACAACGATCCTAAGACTCGATATATGTTTGAGAGTTATGACCAAAAACTCGTCGTTTTCACGTTTTACGACCGTTTTCATGAGCTATTGGACACTGTTTTGGCACTCTAGGGGGATTTACAACGATCCTAAGACCCGATACATGTTTGAGAGTTATGACCAAAAACTCGTCGTTTTCACGTTTTACGGCCGTTTGCATGAGTTATTGCACACTGTTTTGGTGCTCCATGAGGATTTGCATGGACCGCTAGAACCGATGCATGTTTAGGGGGATGGGCAAAAATTTGTTGTTTTTGTGTTTTATGACCGTTTTCATGAGCTATTGCCATAGTTCAAGGGTTTCAAGGCGATTTACAACAACCATTAGACCCGATACATGTTTGAGGGCATGACCAAAAACTTGTTGTTTTTAAGTTTTATGGTTGTTTTCATGCTCTATTACCTATAGTTGTGAGTTTCCAGTTGGGTTTGCATTGCTCGTTAGACCCGATACATGTTTGAGAGTTTTAACCAAAAACTCGTCGATTTCGCGTATTATGGCTGTTTTCATGAGTTATTGCCCAGAGATTTGGGGTTCCAAGGGGGATTTACAACAACCCTAAGACCCGATACAGGTTTGAGGGTTATGACCAAAAACTCTTCGTTTTTCCCGTTTTACGGCCCTTTTCATGACCTATTGCACACCGTTTTGGCGCTTCATGGGGATTTACAATGATCCTAGAATCCGGTACATGTTTGAGAGTTATGACCAAAAACTCGTCGTTTTTCATGTTTTACGACCGCTCTCATGAGCTATTGGACACTATTTTTCCACTCTAGGGGGATTTACAACGACCCTAAGACCCGATACATGTTTGAGAGTTATGACCAAAACTCGTCGTTTTCGCGTTTTACGGCCGTTTTCATGAGTTATTGCACACTGTTTTGGTGCTCCATGAGGATTTGCATGTACCGTTAGAACCGATGCATGTTTAAGGGGATGGGAAAAAATTCGTCGTTTTTGTGTTTTATGACCGTTTTCATGAGCTATTGCCATAGTTCAAGGGTTTCAAGGCGATTTACAACAACCATTAGACCCGATACATGTTTGAGGGCATGACCAAAAACTTGTTCTTTTTAAGTGTTATGGTTGTTTCATGCTCTATTACCTATAGTTGTGAGTTTCCAGTTGGGTTTGCATTGCTCGTTAGACCCGATACATGTTTGAGAGTTTTAACCAAAAACTCGTCGATTTCGCGTCTTATGGCTGTTTTCATGAGTTATTGCCCATAGTTTTGGGGTTCCAAGGGGGATTTACAACAACCCTTATACCGGATATAGGTTTGAGGGTTATGACCAAAAACTCTTCGTTTTTCACGTTTTACGGCCATTTTCATGACCTATTGCCTAGTGTTTTGGAGCTTCATGGGGATTTACAATGATCCTAGAATCCCGTACATGTTTGAGAGTTATGACCAAAAACTCGTCGTTTTTCATGTCTTACGGCCGTTCTCGTGAACTATTGGACACTGTTTTGGCACTCTGGGGATTTACAACGATCCTAAGACTCGATATATGTTTGAGAGTTATGACCAAAAACTCGTCGTTTTCACGTTTTACGACCGTTTTCATGAGCTATTGGACACTGTTTTGGCACTCTAGGGGGATTTACAACGATCCTAAGACCCGATACATGTTTGAGAGTTATGACCAAAAACTCGTCGTTTTCACGTTTTACGGCCGTTTTGCATGAGTTATTGCACACTGTTTTGGTGCTCCATGAGGATTTGCATGGACCGCTAGAACCGATGCATGTTTAGGGGGATGGGCAAAAATTTGTTGTTTTTGTGTTTTATGACCGTTTTCATGAGCTATTGCCATAGTTCAAGGGTTTCAAGGCGATTTACAACAACCATTAGACCCGATACATGTTTGAGGGCATGACCAAAAACTTGTTGTTTTTAAGTTTTATGGTTGTTTTCATGCTCTATTACCTATAGTTGTGAGTTTCCAGTTGGGTTTGCATTGCTCGTTAGACCCGATACATGTTTGAGAGTTTTAACCAAAAACTCGTCGATTTCGCGTATTATGGCTGTTTTCATGAGTTATTGCCCAGAGATTTGGGGTTCCAAGGGGGATTTACAACAACCCTAAGACCCGATACAGGTTTGAGGGTTATGACCAAAAACTCTTCGTTTTTCCCGTTTTACGGCCGTTTTCATGACCTATTGCACACCGTTTTGGCGCCTTCATGGGGATTTACAATGATCCTAGAATCCGGTACATGTTTGAGAGTTATGACCAAAAACTCGTCGTTTTTCATGTTTTACGACCGCTCTCATGAGCTATTGGACACTATTTTTCCACTCTAGGGGGATTTACAACGACCCTAAGACCCGATACATGTTTGAGAGTTATGACCAAAAACTCGTCGTTTTCGCGTTTTACGGCCGTTTTCATGAGTTATTGCACACTGTTTTGGTGCTCCATGAGGATTTGCATGGACCCCTAGAACCGATGCATGTTTAGGGGGATGGGCAAAAATTCGTCGTTTTTGTGTTTTATGACCGTTTTCATGAGCTATTGCCATAGTTCAAGGGTTTCAAGGCGATTTACAACAACCATTAGACCCGATACATGTTTGAGGGCATGACCAAAAACTTGTTCTTTTTAAGTTTTATGGTTGTTTTCATGCTCTATTACCTATAGTTGTGAGTTTCCAGTTGGGTTTGCATTGCTCGTTAGACCCGATACATGTTTGAGAGTTTTAACCAAAAACTCGTCGATTTCGCGTATTATGGCTGTTTTCATGAGTTATTGCCCAGAGATTTGGGGTTCAAGGGGGATTTACAACAACCCTAAGACCCGATACAGGTTTGAGGGTTATGACCAAAAACTCTTCGTTTTTCCCGTTTTACGACCGTTTTCATGACCTATTGCACAGCGTTTTGGCGCTTCATGGGGATTTACAATGATCCTAGAATCCGGTACATGTTTGAGAGTTATGACCAAAAACTCGTCGTTTTTCATGTTTTACGACCGCTCTCATGAGCTATTGGACACTATTTTTCCACTCTAGGGGGATTTACAACGACCCTAAGACTCGATACATGTTTGAGAGTTATGACCAAAAACTCGTCGTTTTCACGTTTTACGGCCGTTTTCATGAGTTATTGCACACTGTTTTGGTGCTCCATGAGGATTTGCATGGACCCCTAGAACCGATGCATGTTTAGGGGGATGGGAAAAAATTCGTCGTTTTTGTGTTTTATGACCGTTTTCATGAGCTATTACCATAGTTCAAGGGTTTCAAGGCGATTTACAACAACCATTAGACCCGATACATGTTTGAGGGCATGACCAAACACTTTTTGTTTTTAAGTTTTATGGTTGTTTTCATGCTCTATTACCTATAGTTGTGAGTTTCCAGTTGGGTTTGCATTGCTCGTTAGACCCGATACATGTTTGAGAGTTTTAACCAAAAACTCGTCGATTTCGCGTATTATGGCTGTTTTCATGAGTTATTGCCCATAGATTTGGGGTTCCAAGGGGGATTTACAACAACCCTAAGACCCGATACAGGTTTGAGGGTTATGACCAAAAACTCTTCGTTTTTCCCGTTTTACGGCCGTTTTCATGACCTATTGCACACTGTTTTGGCGCTTCATGGGGATTTACAATGATCCTAGAATCCGGTACATGTTTGAGAGTTATGACCAAAAACTCGTCGTTTTTCATGTTTTACGACCGCTCTCATGAGCTATTGGACACTATTTTTCCACTCTAGGGGGATTTACAACGACCTAAGACCCGATACATGTTTGAGAGTTATGACCAAAAACTCGTCGTTTTCGCGTTTTACGGCCGTTTTCATGAGTTATTGCACACTGTTTTGGTGCTCCATGAGGATTTGCATGGACCGTTAGAACCGATGCATGTTTAAGGGGATGGGCAAAAATTCGTCGTTTTTGTGTTTTATGACCGTTTTCATGAGCTATTGCCATAGTTCAAGGGTTTCAAGGCGATTTACAACAACCATTAGACCCGATACATGTTTGAGGGCATGACCAAAAACTTGTTGTTTTTAAGTTTTATGGTTGTTTTCATGCTCTATTACCTATAGTTGTGAGTTTCCAGTTGGGTTTGCATTGCTCGTTAGACCCGATACATGTTTGAGAGTTTTAACCAAAAACTCGTCGATTTCGCGTATTATGGCTGTTTTCATGAGTTATTGCCCATAGATTTGGGGTTCCAAGGGGGATTTACAACAACCCTAAGACCCGATACAGGTTTGAGGGTTATGACCAAAAACTCTTCGTTTTTCCCGTTTTACGGCCCTTTTCATGACCTATTGCACACCGTTTTGGCGCTTCATGGGGATTTACAATGATCCTAGAATCCGGTACATGTTTGAGAGTTATGACCAAAAACTCGTCGTTTTTCATGTTTTACGACCGCTCTCATGAGCTATTGGACACTATTTTTCCACTCTAGGGGGATTTACAACGACCCTAAGACCCGATACATGTTTGAGAGTTATGACCAAAAACTCGTCGTTTTCGCGTTTTACGGCCGTTTTCATGAGTTATTGCACACTGTTTTGGTGCTCCATGAGGATTTGCATGTACCGTTAGAACCGATGCATGTTTAAGGGGATGGGAAAAAATTCGTCGTTTTTGTGTTTTATGACCGTTTTCATGAGCTATTGCCATAGTTCAAGGGTTTCAAGGCGATTTACAACAACCATTAGACCCGATACATGTTTGAGGGCATGACCAAAAACTTGTTCTTTTTAAGTGTTATGGTTGTTTTCATGCTCTATTACCTATAGTTGTGAGTTTCCAGTTGGGTTTGCATTGCTCGTTAGACCCGATACATGTTTGAGAGTTTTAACCAAAAACTCGTCGATTTCGCGTATTATGGCTGTTTTCATGAGTTATTGCCCATAGTTTTGGGGTTCCAAGGGGGATTTACAACAACCCTTATACCGGATATAGGTTTGAGGGTTATGACCAAAAACTCTTCGTTTTTCACGTTTTACGGCCATTTTCATGACCTATTGCCTAGTGTTTTGGAGCTTCATGGGGATTTACAATGATCCTAGAATCCCGTACATGTTTGAGAGTTATGACCAAAAACTCGTCGTTTTTCATGTCTTACGGCCGTTCTCGTGAACTATTGGACACTGTTTTGGCACTCTGGGGGATTTACAACGATCCTAAGACTCGATACTATGTTTGAGAGTTATGACCAAAAACTCGTCGTTTTCACGTTTTACGACCGTTTTCATGAGCTATTGGACACTGTTTTGGCACTCTAGGGGGATTTACAACGATCCTAAGACCCGATACATGTTTGAGAGTTATGACCAAAAACTCGTCGTTTTCACGTTTTACGGCCGTTTTCATGAGTTATTGCACACTGTTTTGGTGCTCCATGAGGATTTGCATGGACCGCTAGAACCGATGCATGTTTAGGGGGATGGGCAAAAATTCGTTGTTTTTGTGTTTTATGACCGTTTTCATGAGCTATTGCCATAGTTCAAGGGTTTCAAGGCGATTTACAACAACCATTAGACCCGATACATGTTTGAGGGCATGACCAAAAACTTGTTGTTTTTAAGTTTTATGGTTGTTTTCATGCTCTATTACCTATAGTTGTGAGTTTCCAGTTGGGTTTGCATTGCTCGTTAGACCCGATACATGTTTGAGAGTTTTAACCAAAAACTCGTCGATTTCGCGTATTATGGCTGTTTTCATGAGTTATTGCCCATAGATTTGGGGTTCCAAGGGGGATTTACAACAACCCTAAGACCCGATACAGGTTTGAGGGTTATGACCAAAAACTCTTCGTTTTTCCCGTTTTACGGCCGTTTTCATGACCTATTGCACACCTGTTTTGGCGCTTCATGGGGATTTACAATGATCCTAGAATCCGGTACATGTTTGAGAGTTATGACCAAAAACTCGTCGTTTTTCATGTTTTACGACCGCTCTCATGAGCTATTGGACACTATTTTTCCACTCTAGGGGGATTTACAACGACCCTAAGACCCGATACATGTTTGAGAGTTATGACCAAAAACTCGTCGTTTTCGCGTTTTACGGCCGTTTTCATGAGTTATTGCACACTGTTTTGGTGCTCCATGAGGATTTGCATGGACCGTTAGAACCGATGCATGTTTAAGGGGATGGGAAAAAATTCGTCGTTTTTGTGTTTTATGACCGTTTTCATGAGCTATTGCCATAGTTCAAGGGTTTCAAGGCGATTTACAACAACCATTAGACCCGATACATGTTTGAGGGCATGACCAAAAACTTGTTGTTTTTAAGTTTTATGGTTGTTTTCATGCTCTATTACCTATAGTTGTGAGTTTCCAGTTGGGTTTGCATTGCTCGTTAGACCCGATACATGTTTGAGAGTTTTAACCAAAAACTCGTCGATTTCGCGTATTATGGCTGTTTTCATGAGTTATTGCCCATAGATTTGGGGTTCCAAGGGGGATTTACAACAACCCTAAGACCCGATACAGGTTTGAGGGTTATGACCAAAAACTCTTCGTTTTTCACGTTTTACGGCCGTTTTCATGACCTATTGCACACCGTTTTGGCGCTTCATGGGGATTTACAATGATCCTAGAATCCGGTACATGTTTGAGAGTTATGACCAAAAACTCGTCGTTTTTCATGTTTTACGACCGCTCTCATGAGCTATTGGACACTATTTTTCCACTCTAGGGGGATTTACAACGACCCTAAGACTCGATACATGTTTGAGAGTTATGACCAAAAACTCGTCGTTTTCACGTTTTACGGCCGTTTTCATGAGTTATTGCACACTGTTTTGGTGCTCCATGAGGATTTGCATGGACCCGTAGAACCGATGCATGTTTAGGGGGATGGGAAAAAATTCGTCGTTTTTGTGTTTTATGACCGTTTTCATGAGCTATTGCCATAGTTCAAGGGTTTCAAGGCGATTTACAACAACCATTAGACCCGATACATGTTTGAGGGCATGACCAAAAACTTGTTGTTTTTAAGTTTTATGGTTGTTTTCATGCTCTATTACCTATAGTTGTGAGTTTCCAGTTGGGTTTGCATTGCTCGTTAGACCCGATACATGTTTGAGAGTTTTAACCAAAAACTCGTCGATTTCGCGTATTATGGCTGTTTTCATGAGTTATTGCCCATAGATTTGGGGTTCCAAGGGGGATTTACAACAACCCTAAGACCCGATACAGGTTTGAGGGTTATGACCAAAAACTCTTCGTTTTTCACGTTTTACGGCCGTTTTCATGACCTATTGCACACTGTTTTGGCGCTTCATGGGGATTTACAATGATCCTAGAATCCGGTACATGTTTGAGAGTTATGACCAAAAACTCGTCGTTTTTCATGTTTTACGACCGCTCTCATGAGCTATTGGACACTATTTTTCCACTCTAGGGGGATTTACAACGACCCTAAGACCCGATACATGTTTGAGAGTTATGACCAAAAACTCGTCGTTTTCGCGTTTTACGGCCGTTTTCATGAGTTATTGCACACTGTTTTGGTGCTCCATGAGGATTTGCATGGACCGTTAGAACCGATGCATGTTTAAGGGGATGGGCAAAAATTCGTCGTTTTTGTGTTTTATGACCGTTTTCATGAGCTATTGCCATAGTTCAAGGGTTTCAAGGCGATTTACAACAACCATTAGACCCGATACATGTTTGAGGGCATGACCAAAAACTTGTTGTTTTTAAGTTTTATGGTTGTTTTCATGCTCTATTACCTATAGTTGTGAGTTTCCAGTTGGGTTTGCATTGCTCGTTAGACCCGATACATGTTTGAGAGTTTTAACCAAAAACTCGTCGATTTCGCGTATTATGGCTGTTTTCATGAGTTATTGCCCATAGATTTGGGGTTCCAAGGGGGATTTACAACAACCCTAAGACCCGATACAGGTTTGAGGGTTATGACCAAAAACTCTTCGTTTTTCCCGTTTTACGGCCCGTTTTCATGACCTATTGCACACCGTTTTGGCGCTTCATGGGGATTTACAATGATCCTAGAATCCGGTACATGTTTGAGAGTTATGACCAAAAACTCGTCGTTTTTCATGTTTTACGACCGCTCTCATGAGCTATTGGACACTATTTTTCCACTCTAGGGGGATTTACAACGACCCTAAGACCCGATACATGTTTGAGAGTTATGACCAAAAACTCGTCGTTTTCGCGTTTTACGGCCGTTTTCATGAGTTATTGCACACTGTTTTGGTGCTCCATGAGGATTTGCATGTACCGTTAGAACCGATGCATGTTTAAGGGGATGGGAAAAAATTCGTCGTTTTTGTGTTTTATGACCGTTTTCATGAGCTATTGCCATAGTTCAAGGGTTTCAAGGCGATTTACAACAACCATTAGACCCGATACATGTTTGAGGGCATGACCAAAAACTTGTTCTTTTTAAGTGTTATGGTTGTTTTCATGCTCTATTACCTATAGTTGTGAGTTTCCAGTTGGGTTTGCATTGCTCGTTAGACCCGATACATGTTTGAGAGTTTTAACCAAAAACTCGTCGATTTCGCGTATTATGGCTGTTTTCATGAGTTATTGCCCATAGTTTTGGGGTTCCAAGGGGGATTTACAACAACCCTTATACCGGATATAGGTTTGAGGGTTATGACCAAAAACTCTTCGTTTTTCACGTTTTACGGCCATTTTCATGACCTATTGCCTAGTGTTTTGGAGCTTCATGGGGATTTACAATGATCCTAGAATCCCGTACATGTTTGAGAGTTATGACCAAAAACTCGTCGTTTTTCATGTCTTACGGCCGTTCTCGTGAACTATTGGACACTGTTTTGGCACTCTGGGGGATTTACAACGATCCTAAGACTCGATACTATGTTTGAGAGTTATGACCAAAAACTCGTCGTTTTCACGTTTTACGACCGTTTTCATGAGCTATTGGACACTGTTTTGGCACTCTAGGGGGATTTACAACGATCCTAAGACCCGATACATGTTTGAGAGTTATGACCAAAAACTCGTCGTTTTCACGTTTTACGGCCGTTTTCATGAGTTATTGCACACTGTTTTGGTGCTCCATGAGGATTTGCATGGACCGCTTAGAACCGATGCATGTTTAGGGGGATGGGCAAAAATTCGTCGTTTTTGTGTTTTATGACCGTTTTCATGAGCTATTGCCATAGTTCAAGGGTTTCAAGGCGATTTACAACAACCATTAGACCCGATACATGTTTGAGGGCATGACCAAAAACTTGTTGTTTTTAAGTTTTATGGTTGTTTTCATGCTCTATTACCTATAGTTGTGAGTTTCCAGTTGGGTTTGCATTGCTCGTTAGACCCGATACATGTTTGAGAGTTTTAACCAAAAACTCGTCGATTTCGCGTATTATGGCTGTTTTCATGAGTTATTGCCCATAGATTTGGGGTTCCAAGGGGGATTTACAACAACCCTAAGACCCGATACAGGTTTGAGGGTTATGACCAAAAACTCTTCGTTTTTCCCGTTTTACGGCCGTTTTCATGACCTATTGCACACCGTTTTGGCGCTTCATGGGGATTTACAATGATCCTAGAATCCGGTACATGTTTGAGAGTTATGACCAAAAACTCGTCGTTTTTCATGTTTTACGACCGCTCTCATGAGCTATTGGACACTATTTTTCCACTCTAGGGGGATTTACAACGACCCTAAGACCCGATACATGTTTGAGAGTTATGACCAAAAACTCGTCGTTTTCGCGTTTTACGGCCGTTTTCATGAGTTATTGCACACTGTTTTGGTGCTCCATGAGGATTTGCATGTACCGTTAGAACCGATGCATGTTTAAGGGGATGGGAAAAAATTCGTCGTTTTTGTGTTTTATGACCGTTTTCATGAGCTATTGCCATAGTTCAAGGGTTTCAAGGCGATTTACAACAACCATTAGACCCGATACATGTTTGAGGGCATGACCAAAAACTTGTTCTTTTTAAGTGTTATGGTTGTTTTCATGCTCTATTACCTATAGTTGTGAGTTTCCAGTTGGGTTTGCATTGCTCGTTAGACCCGATACATGTTTGAGAGTTTTAACCAAAAACTCGTCGATTTCGCGTATTATGGCTGTTTTCATGAGTTATTGCCCATAGTTTTGGGGTTCCAAGGGGGATTTACAACAACCCTTATACCGGATATAGGTTTGAGGGTTATGACCAAAAACTCTTCGTTTTTCACGTTTTACGGCCATTTTCATGACCTATTGCCTAGTGTTTTGGAGCTTCATGGGGATTTACAATGATCCTAGAATCCCGTACATGTTTGAGAGTTATGACCAAAAACTCGTCGTTTTTCATGTCTTACGGCCGTTCTCGTGAACTATTGGACACTGTTTTGGCACTCTGGGGGATTTACAACGATCCTAAGACTCGATACATGTTTGAGAGTTATGACCAAAAACTCGTCGTTTTCACGTTTTACGACCGTTTTCATGAGCTATTGGACACTGTTTTGGCACTCTAGGGGGATTTACAACGATCCTAAGACCCGATACATGTTTGAGAGTTATGACCAAAAACTCGTCGTTTTCACGTTTTACGGCCGTTTTCATGAGTTATTGCACACTGTTTTGGTGCTCCATGAGGATTTGCATGGACCGCTAGAACCGATGCATGTTTAGGGGGATGGGCAAAAATTCGTCGTTTTTGTGTTTTATGACCGTTTTCATGAGCTATTGCCATAGTTCAAGGGTTTCAAGGCGATTTACAACAACCATTAGACCCGATACATGTTTGAGGGCATGACCAAAAACTTGTTGTTTTTAAGTTTTATGGTTGTTTTCATGCTCTATTACCTATAGTTGTGAGTTTCCAGTTGGGTTTGCATTGCTCGTTAGACCCGATACATGTTTGAGAGTTTTAACCAAAAACTCGTCGATTTCGCGTATTATGGCTGTTTTCATGAGTTATTGCCCATAGATTTGGGGTTCCAAGGGGGATTTACAACAACCCTAAGACCCGATACAGGTTTGAGGGTTATGACCAAAAACTCTTCGTTTTTCCCGTTTTACGGCCGTTTTCATGACCTATTGCACACTGTTTTGGCGCTTCATGGGGATTTACAATGATCCTAGAATCCGGTACATGTTTGAGAGTTATGACCAAAAACTCGTCGTTTTTCATGTTTTACGACCGCTCTCATGAGCTATTGGACACTATTTTTCCACTCTAGGGGGATTTACAACGACCCTAAGACCCGATACATGTTTGAGAGTTATGACCAAAAACTCGTCGTTTTCGCGTTTTACGGCCGTTTTCATGAGTTATTGCACACTGTTTTGGTGCTCCATGAGGATTTGCATGTACCGTTAGAACCGATGCATGTTTAAGGGGATGGGAAAAAATTCGTCGTTTTTGTGTTTTATGACCGTTTTCATGAGCTATTGCCATAGTTCAAGGGTTTCAAGGCGATTTACAACAACCATTAGACCCGATACATGTTTGAGGGCATGACCAAAAACTTGTTCTTTTTAAGTGTTATGGTTGTTTTCATGCTCTATTACCTATAGTTGTGAGTTTCCAGTTGGGTTTGCATTGCTCGTTAGACCCGATACATGTTTGAGAGTTTTAACCAAAAACTCGTCGATTTCGCGTATTATGGCTGTTTTCATGAGTTATTGCCCATAGTTTTGGGGTTCCAAGGGGGATTTACAACAACCCTTATACCGGATATAGGTTTGAGGGTTATGACCAAAAACTCTTCGTTTTTCACGTTTTACGGCCATTTTCATGACCTATTGCCTAGTGTTTTGGAGCTTCATGGGGATTTACAATGATCCTAGAATCCCGTACATGTTTGAGAGTTATGACCAAAAACTCGTCGTTTTTCATGTCTTACGGCCGTTCTCGTGAACTATTGGACACTGTTTTGGCACTCTGGGGGATTTACAACGATCCTAAGACTCGATACATGTTTGAGAGTTATGACCAAAAACTCGTCGTTTTCACGTTTTACGACCGTTTTCATGAGCTATTGGACACTGTTTTGGCACTCTAGGGGGATTTACAACGATCCTAAGACCCGATACATGTTTGAGAGTTATGACCAAAAACTCGTCGTTTTCACGTTTTACGGCCGTTTTCATGAGTTATTGCACACTGTTTTGGTGCTCCATGAGGATTTGCATGGACCGCTAGAACCGATGCATGTTTAGGGGGATGGGCAAAAATTCGTCGTTTTTGTGTTTTATGACCGTTTTCATGAGCTATTGCCATAGTTCAAGGGTTTCAAGGCGATTTACAACAACCATTAGACCCGATACATGTTTGAGGGCATGACCAAAAACTTGTTGTTTTTAAGTTTTATGGTTGTTTTCATGCTCTATTACCTATAGTTGTGAGTTTCCAGTTGGGTTTGCATTGCTCGTTAGACCCGATACATGTTTGAGAGTTTTAACCAAAAACTCGTCGATTTCGCGTATTATGGCTGTTTTCATGAGTTATTGCCCATAGATTTGGGGTTCCAAGGGGGATTTACAACAACCCTAAGACCCGATACAGGTTTGAGGGTTATGACCAAAAACTCTTCGTTTTTCCCGTTTTACGGCCGTTTTCATGACCTATTGCACACTGTTTTGGCGCTTCATGGGGATTTACAATGATCCTAGAATCCGGTACATGTTTGAGAGTTATGACCAAAAACTCGTCGTTTTTCATGTTTTACGACCGCTCTCATGAGCTATTGGACACTATTTTTCCACTCTAGGGGGATTTACAACGACCCTAAGACCCGATACATGTTTGAGAGTTATGACCAAAAACTCGTCGTTTTCGCGTTTTACGGCCGTTTTCATGAGTTATTGCACACTGTTTTGGTGCTCCATGAGGATTTGCATGTACCGTTAGAACCGATGCATGTTTAAGGGGATGGGAAAAAATTCGTCGTTTTTGTGTTTTATGACCGTTTTCATGAGCTATTGCCATAGTTCAAGGGTTTCAAGGCGATTTACAACAACCATTAGACCCGATACATGTTTGAGGGCATGACCAAAAACTTGTTCTTTTTAAGTGTTATGGTTGTTTTCATGCTCTATTACCTATAGTTGTGAGTTTCCAGTTGGGTTTGCATTGCTCGTTAGACCCGATACATGTTTGAGAGTTTTAACCAAAAACTCGTCGATTTCGCGTATTATGGCTGTTTTCATGAGTTATTGCCCATAGTTTTGGGGTTCCAAGGGGGATTTACAACAACCCTTATACCGGATATAGGTTTGAGGGTTATGACCAAAAACTCTTCGTTTTTCACGTTTTACGGCCATTTTCATGACCTATTGCCTAGTGTTTTGGAGCTTCATGGGGATTTACAATGATCCTAGAATCCCGTACATGTTTGAGAGTTATGACCAAAAACTCGTCGTTTTTCATGTCTTACGGCCGTTCTCGTGAACTATTGGACACTGTTTTGGCACTCTGGGGGATTTACAACGATCCTAAGACTCGATACATGTTTGAGAGTTATGACCAAAAACTCGTCGTTTTCACGTTTTACGACCGTTTTCATGAGCTATTGGACACTGTTTTGGCACTCTAGGGGGATTTACAACGATCCTAAGACCCGATACATGTTTGAGAGTTATGACCAAAAACTCGTCGTTTTCACGTTTTACGGCCGTTTTCATGAGTTATTGCACACTGTTTTGGTGCTCCATGAGGATTTGCATGGACCGCTAGAACCGATGCATGTTTAGGGGGATGGGCAAAAATTCGTCGTTTTTGTGTTTTATGACCGTTTTCATGAGCTATTGCCATAGTTCAAGGGTTTCAAGGCGATTTACAACAACCATTAGACCCGATACATGTTTGAGGGCATGACCAAAAACTTGTTGTTTTTAAGTTTTATGGTTGTTTTCATGCTCTATTACCTATAGTTGTGAGTTTCCAGTTGGGTTTGCATTGCTCGTTAGACCCGATACATGTTTGAGAGTTTTAACCAAAAACTCGTCGATTTCGCGTATTATGGCTGTTTTCATGAGTTATTGCCCATAGATTTGGGGTTCCAAGGGGGATTTACAACAACCCTAAGACCCGATACAGGTTTGAGGGTTATGACCAAAAACTCTTCGTTTTTCCCGTTTTACGGCCGTTTTCATGACCTATTGCACACTGTTTTGGCGCTTCATGGGGATTTACAATGATCCTAGAATCCGGTACATGTTTGAGAGTTATGACCAAAAACTCGTCGTTTTTCATGTTTTACGACCGCTCTCATGAGCTATTGGACACTATTTTTCCACTCTAGGGGGATTTACAACGACCCTAAGACCCGATACATGTTTGAGAGTTATGACCAAAAACTCGTCGTTTTCGCGTTTTACGGCCGTTTTCATGAGTTATTGCACACTGTTTTGGTGCTCCATGAGGATTTGCATGGACCGTTAGAACCGATGCATGTTTAAGGGGATGGGAAAAAATTCGTCGTTTTTGTGTTTTATGACCGTTTTCATGAGCTATTGCCATAGTTCAAGGGTTTCAAGGCGATTTACAACAACCATTAGACCCGATACATGTTTGAGGGCATGACCAAAAACTTGTTCTTTTTAAGTGTTATGGTTGTTTTCATGCTCTATTACCTATAGTTGTGAGTTTCCAGTTGGGTTTGCATTGCTCGTTAGACCCGATACATGTTTGAGAGTTTTAACCAAAAACTCGTCGATTTCGCGTATTATGGCTGTTTTCATGAGTTATTGCCCATAGATTTGGGGTTCCAAGGGGGATTTACAACAACCCTAAGACCCGATACAGGTTTGAGGGTTATGACCAAAAACTCTTCGTTTTTCCCGTTTTACGGCCGTTTTCATGACCTATTGCACACTGTTTTGGCGCTTCATGGGGATTTACAATGATCCTAGAATCCGGTACATGTTTGAGAGTTATGACCAAAAACTCGTCGTTTTTCATGTTTTACGACCGCTCTCATGAGCTATTGGACACTATTTTTCCACTCTAGGGGGATTTACAACGACCCTAAGACCCGATACATGTTTGAGAGTTATGACCAAAAACTCGTCGTTTTCGCGTTTTACGGCCGTTTTCATGAGTTATTGCACACTGTTTTGGTGCTCCATGAGGATTTGCATGGACCGTTAGAACCGATGCATGTTTAGGGGGATGGGCAAAAATTCGTCGTTTTTGTGTTTTATGACCGTTTTCATGAGCTATTGCCATAGTTCAAGGGTTTCAAGGCGATTTACAACAACCATTAGACCCGATACATGTTTGAGGGCATGACCAAAAACTTGTTGTTTTTAAGTTTTATGGTTGTTTTCATGCTCTATTACCTATAGTTGTGAGTTTCCAGTTGGGTTTGCATTGCTCGTTAGACCCGATACATGTTTGAGAGTTTTAACCAAAAACTCGTCGATTTCGCGTATTATGGCTGTTTTCATGAGTTATTGCCCATAGATTTGGGGTTCCAAGGGGGATTTACAACAACCCTAAGACCCGATACAGGTTTGAGGGTTATGACCAAAAACTCTTCGTTTTTCCCGTTTTACGGCCGTTTTCATGACCTATTGCACACTGTTTTGGCGCTTCATGGGGATTTACAATGATCCTAGAATCCGGTACATGTTTGAGAGTTATGACCAAAAACTCGTCGTTTTTCATGTTTTACGACCGCTCTCATGAGCTATTGGACACTATTTTTCCACTCTAGGGGGATTTACAACGACCCTAAGACCCGATACATGTTTGAGAGTTATGACCAAAAACTCGTCGTTTTCGCGTTTTACGGCCGTTTTCATGAGTTATTGCACACTGTTTTGGTGCTCCATGAGGATTTGCATGGACCGTTAGAACCGATGCATGTTTAAGGGGATGGGAAAAAATTCGTCGTTTTTGTGTTTTATGACCGTTTTCATGAGCTATTGCCATAGTTCAAGGGTTTCAAGGCGATTTACAACAACCATTAGACCCGATACATGTTTGAGGGCATGACCAAAAACTTGTTCTTTTTAAGTTTTATGGTTGTTTTCATGCTCTATTACCTATAGTTGTGAGTTTCCAGTTGGGTTTGCATTGCTCGTTAGACCCGATACATGTTTGAGAGTTTTAACCAAAAACTCGTCGATTTCGCGTATTATGGCTGTTTTCATGAGTTATTGCCCATAGATTTGGGGTTCCAAGGGGGATTTACAACAACCCTAAGACCCGATACAGGTTTGAGGGTTATGACCAAAAACTCTTCGTTTTTCCCGTTTTACGGCCGTTTTCATGACCTATTGCACACTGTTTTGGCGCTTCATGGGGATTTACAATGATCCTAGAATCCGGTACATGTTTGAGAGTTATGACCAAAAACTCGTCGTTTTTCATGTTTTACGACCGCTCTCATGAGCTATTGGACACTATTTTTCCACTCTAGGGGGATTTACAACGACCCTAAGACCCGATACATGTTTGAGAGTTATGACCAAAAACTCGTCGTTTTCGCGTTTTACGGCCGTTTTCATGAGTTATTGCACACTGTTTTGGTGCTCCATGAGGATTTGCATGGACCGTTAGAACCGATGCATGTTTAAGGGGATGGGCAAAAATTCGTCGTTTTTGTGTTTTATGACCGTTTTCATGAGCTATTGCCATAGTTCAAGGGTTTCAAGGCGATTTACAACAACCATTAGACCCGATACATGTTTGAGGGCATGACCAAAAACTTGTTGTTTTTAAGTTTTATGGTTGTTTTCATGCTCTATTACCTATAGTTGTGAGTTTCCAGTTGGGTTTGCATTGCTCGTTAGACCCGATACATGTTTGAGAGTTTTAACCAAAAACTCGTCGATTTCGCGTATTATGGCTGTTTTCATGAGTTATTGCCCATAGATTTGGGGTTCCAAGGGGGATTTACAACAACCCTAAGACCCGATACAGGTTTGAGGGTTATGACCAAAAACTCTTCGTTTTTCCCGTTTTACGGCCGTTTTCATGACCTATTGCACACCTGTTTTGGCGCTTCATGGGGATTTACAATGATCCTAGAATCCGGTACATGTTTGAGAGTTATGACCAAAAACTCGTCGTTTTTCATGTTTTACGACCGCTCTCATGAGCTATTGGACACTATTTTTCCACTCTAGGGGGATTTACAACGACCCTAAGACCCGATACATGTTTGAGAGTTATGACCAAAAACTCGTCGTTTTCGCGTTTTACGGCCGTTTTCATGAGTTATTGCACACTGTTTTGGTGCTCCATGAGGATTTGCATGGACCGTTAGAACCGATGCATGTTTAAGGGGATGGGCAAAAATTCGTCGTTTTTGTGTTTTATGACCGTTTTCATGAGCTATTGCCATAGTTCAAGGGTTTCAAGGCGATTTACAACAACCATTAGACCCGATACATGTTTGAGGGCATGACCAAAAACTTGTTGTTTTTAAGTTTTATGGTTGTTTTCATGCTCTATTACCTATAGTTGTGAGTTTCCAGTTGGGTTTGCATTGCTCGTTAGACCCGATACATGTTTGAGAGTTTTAACCAAAAACTCGTCGATTTCGCGTATTATGGCTGTTTTCATGAGTTATTGCCCATAGATTTGGGGTTCCAAGGGGGATTTACAACAACCCTAAGACCCGATACAGGTTTGAGGGTTATGACCAAAAACTCTTCGTTTTTCACGTTTTACGGCCGTTTTCATGACCTATTGCACACTGTTTTGGCGCTTCATGGGGATTTACAATGATCCTAGAATCCGGTACATGTTTGAGAGTTATGACCAAAAACTCGTCGTTTTTCATGTTTTACGACCGCTCTCATGAGCTATTGGACACTATTTTTCCACTCTAGGGGGATTTACAACGACCCTAAGACCCGATACATGTTTGAGAGTTATGACCAAAAACTCGTCGTTTTCGCGTTTTACGGCCGTTTTCATGAGTTATTGCACACTGTTTTGGTGCTCCATGAGGATTTGCATGGACCGTTAGAACCGATGCATGTTTAAGGGGATGGGCAAAAATTCGTCGTTTTTGTGTTTTATGACCGTTTTCATGAGCTATTGCCATAGTTCAAGGGTTTCAAGGCGATTTACAACAACCATTAGACCCGATACATGTTTGAGGGCATGACCAAAAACTTGTTCTTTTTAAGTTTTATGGTTGTTTTCATGCTCTATTACCTATAGTTGTGAGTTTCCAGTTGGGTTTGCATTGCTCGTTAGACCCGATACATGTTTGAGAGTTTTAACCAAAAACTCGTCGATTTCGCGTATTATGGCTGTTTTCATGAGTTATTGCCCATAGATTTGGGGTTCCAAGGGGGATTTACAACAACCCTAAGACCCGATACAGGTTTGAGGGTTATGACCAAAAACTCTTCGTTTTTCCCGTTTTACGGCCGTTTTCATGACCTATTGCACACTGTTTTGGCGCTTCATGGGGATTTACAATGATCCTAGAATCCGGTACATGTTTGAGAGTTATGACCAAAAACTCGTCGTTTTTCATGTTTTACGACCGCTCTCATGAGCTATTGGACACTATTTTTCCACTCTAGGGGGATTTACAACGACCCTAAGACCCGATACATGTTTGAGAGTTATGACCAAAAACTCGTCGTTTTCGCGTTTTACGGCCGTTTTCATGAGTTATTGCACACTGTTTTGGTGCTCCATGAGGATTTGCATGGACCGTTAGAACCGATGCATGTTTAAGGGGATGGGCAAAAATTCGTCGTTTTTGTGTTTTATGACCGTTTTCATGAGCTATTGCCATAGTTCAAGGGTTTCAAGGCGATTTACAACAACCATTAGACCCGATACATGTTTGAGGGCATGACCAAAAACTTGTTGTTTTTAAGTTTTATGGTTGTTTTCATGCTCTATTACCTATAGTTGTGAGTTTCCAGTTGGGTTTGCATTGCTCGTTAGACCCGATACATGTTTGAGAGTTTTAACCAAAAACTCGTCGATTTCGCGTATTATGGCTGTTTTCATGAGTTATTGCCCATAGATTTGGGGTTCCAAGGGGGATTTACAACAACCCTAAGACCCGATACAGGTTTGAGGGTTATGACCAAAAACTCTTCGTTTTTCCCGTTTTACGGCCGTTTTCATGACCTATTGCACACTGTTTTGGCGCTTCATGGGGATTTACAATGATCCTAGAATCCGGTACATGTTTGAGAGTTATGACCAAAAACTCGTCGTTTTTCATGTTTTACGACCGCTCTCATGAGCTATTGGACACTATTTTTCCACTCTAGGGGGATTTACAACGACCCTAAGACCCGATACATGTTTGAGAGTTATGACCAAAAACTCGTCGTTTTCGCGTTTTACGGCCGTTTTCATGAGTTATTGCACACTGTTTTGGTGCTCCATGAGGATTTGCATGGACCGTTAGAACCGATGCATGTTTAAGGGGATGGGCAAAAATTCGTCGTTTTTGTGTTTTATGACCGTTTTCATGAGCTATTGCCATAGTTCAAGGGTTTCAAGGCGATTTACAACAACCATTAGACCCGATACATGTTTGAGGGCATGACCAAAAACTTGTTCTTTTTAAGTTTTATGGTTGTTTTCATGCTCTATTACCTATAGTTGTGAGTTTCCAGTTGGGTTTGCATTGCTCGTTAGACCCGATACATGTTTGAGAGTTTTAACCAAAAACTCGTCGATTTCGCGTATTATGGCTGTTTTCATGAGTTATTGCCCATAGATTTGGGGTTCCAAGGGGGATTTACAACAACCCTAAGACCCGATACAGGTTTGAGGGTTATGACCAAAAACTCTTCGTTTTTCCCGTTTTACGGCCGTTTTCATGACCTATTGCACACTGTTTTGGCGCTTCATGGGGATTTACAATGATCCTAGAATCCGGTACATGTTTGAGAGTTATGACCAAAAACTCGTCGTTTTTCATGTTTTACGACCGCTCTCATGAGCTATTGGACACTATTTTCCACTCTAGGGGGATTTACAACGACCCTAAGACCCGATACATGTTTGAGAGTTATGACCAAAAACTCGTCGTTTTCGCGTTTTACGGCCGTTTTCATGAGTTATTGCACACTGTTTTGGTGCTCCATGAGGATTTGCATGGACCGTTAGAACCGATGCATGTTTAAGGGGATGGGAAAAAATTCGTCGTTTTTGTGTTTTATGACCGTTTTCATGAGCTATTGCCATAGTTCAAGGGTTTCAAGGCGATTTACAACAACCATTAGACCCGATACATGTTTGAGGGCATGACCAAAAACTTGTTGTTTTTAAGTTTTATGGTTGTTTTCATGCTCTATTACCTATAGTTGTGAGTTTCCAGTTGGGTTTGCATTGCTCGTTAGACCCGATACATGTTTGAGAGTTTTAACCAAAAACTCGTCGATTTCGCGTATTATGGCTGTTTTCATGAGTTATTGCCCATAGATTTGGGGTTCCAAGGGGGATTTACAACAACCCTAAGACCCGATACAGGTTTGAGGGTTATGACCAAAAACTCTTCGTTTTTCCCGTTTTACGGCCGTTTTCATGACCTATTGCACACTGTTTTGGCGCTTCATGGGGATTTACAATGATCCTAGAATCCGGTACATGTTTGAGAGTTATGACCAAAAACTCGTCGTTTTTCATGTTTTACGACCGCTCTCATGAGCTATTGGACACTATTTTTCCACTCTAGGGGGATTTACAACGACCCTAAGACCCGATACATGTTTGAGAGTTATGACCAAAAACTCGTCGTTTTCGCGTTTTACGGCCGTTTTCATGAGTTATTGCACACTGTTTTGGTGCTCCATGAGGATTTGCATGGACCGTTAGAACCGATGCATGTTTAAGGGGATGGGCAAAAATTCGTCGTTTTTGTGTTTTATGACCGTTTTCATGAGCTATTGCCATAGTTCAAGGGTTTCAAGGCGATTTACAACAACCATTAGACCCGATACATGTTTGAGGGCATGACCAAAAACTTGTTCTTTTTAAGTTTTATGGTTGTTTTCATGCTCTATTACCTATAGTTGTGAGTTTCCAGTTGGGTTTGCATTGCTCGTTAGACCCGATACATGTTTGAGAGTTTTAACCAAAAACTCGTCGATTTCGCGTATTATGGCTGTTTTCATGAGTTATTGCCCATAGTTTGGGGTTCCAAGGGGGATTTACAACAACCCTAAGACCCGATACAGGTTTGAGGGTTATGACCAAAAACTCTTCGTTTTTCCCGTTTTACGGCCGTTTTCATGACCTATTGCACACCTGTTTTGGCGCTTCATGGGGATTTACAATGATCCTAGAATCCGGTACATGTTTGAGAGTTATGACCAAAAACTCGTCGTTTTTCATGTTTTACGACCGCTCTCATGAGCTATTGGACACTATTTTTCCACTCTAGGGGGATTTACAACGACCCTAAGACCCGATACATGTTTGAGAGTTATGACCAAAAACTCGTCGTTTTCGCGTTTTACGGCCGTTTTCATGAGTTATTGCACACTGTTTTGGTGCTCCATGAGGATTTGCATGGACCGTTAGAACCGATGCATGTTTAGGGGATGGGAAAAAATTCGTCGTTTTTGTGTTTTATGACCGTTTTCATGAGCTATTGCCATAGTTCAAGGGTTTCAAGGCGATTTACAACAACCATTAGACCCGATACATGTTTGAGGGCATGACCAAAAACTTGTTGTTTTTAAGTTTTATGGTTGTTTTCATGCTCTATTACCTATAGTTGTGAGTTTCCAGTTGGGTTTGCATTGCTCGTTAGACCCGATACATGTTTGAGAGTTTTAACCAAAAACTCGTCGATTTCGCGTATTATGGCTGTTTTCATGAGTTATTGCCCATAGATTTGGGGTTCCAAGGGGGATTTACAACAACCCTAAGACCCGATACAGGTTTGAGGGTTATGACCAAAAACTCTTCGTTTTTCCCGTTTTACGGCCGTTTTCATGACCTATTGCACACTGTTTTGGCGCTTCATGGGGATTTACAATGATCCTAGAATCCGGTACATGTTTGAGAGTTATGACCAAAAACTCGTCGTTTTTCATGTTTTACGACCGCTCTCATGAGCTATTGGACACTATTTTTCCACTCTAGGGGGATTTACAACGACCCTAAGACCCGATACATGTTTGAGAGTTATGACCAAAAACTCGTCGTTTTCGCGTTTTACGGCCGTTTTCATGAGTTATTGCACACTGTTTTGGTGCTCCATGAGGATTTGCATGGACCGCTAGAACCGATGCATGTTTAGGGGGATGGGCAAAAATTCGTCGTTTTTGTGTTTTATGACCGTTTTCATGAGCTATTGCCATAGTTCAAGGGTTTCAAGGCGATTTACAACAACCATTAGACCCGATACATGTTTGAGGGCATGACCAAAAACTTGTTGTTTTTAAGTTTTATGGTTGTTTTCATGCTCTATTACCTATAGTTGTGAGTTTCCAGTTGGGTTTGCATTGCTCGTTAGACCCGATACATGTTTGAGAGTTTTAACCAAAAACTCGTCGATTTCGCGTATTATGGCTGTTTTCATGAGTTATTGCCCATAGATTTGGGGTTCCAAGGGGGATTTACAACAACCCTAAGACCCGATACAGGTTTGAGGGTTATGACCAAAAACTCTTCGTTTTTCCCGTTTTACGGCCGTTTTCATGACCTATTGCACACTGTTTTGGCGCTTCATGGGGATTTACAATGATCCTAGAATCCGGTACATGTTTGAGAGTTATGACCAAAAACTCGTCGTTTTTCATGTTTTACGACCGCTCTCATGAGCTATTGGACACTATTTTTCCACTCTAGGGGGATTTACAACGACCCTAAGACCCGATACATGTTTGAGAGTTATGACCAAAAACTCGTCGTTTTCGCGTTTTACGGCCGTTTTCATGAGTTATTGCACACTGTTTTGGTGCTCCATGAGGATTTGCATGGACCGTTAGAACCGATGCATGTTTAAGGGGATGGGCAAAAATTCGTCGTTTTTGTGTTTTATGACCGTTTTCATGAGCTATTGCCATAGTTCAAGGGTTTCAAGGCGATTTACAACAACCATTAGACCCGATACATGTTTGAGGGCATGACCAAAAACTTGTTGTTTTTAAGTTTTATGGTTGTTTTCATGCTCTATTACCTATAGTTGTGAGTTTCCAGTTGGGTTTGCATTGCTCGTTAGACCCGATACATGTTTGAGAGTTTTAACCAAAAACTCGTCGATTTCGCGTATTATGGCTGTTTTCATGAGTTATTGCCCATAGATTTGGGGTTCCAAGGGGGATTTACAACAACCCTAAGACCCGATACAGGTTTGAGGGTTATGACCAAAAACTCTTCGTTTTTCCCGTTTTACGGCCGTTTTCATGACCTATTGCACACCTGTTTTGGCGCTTCATGGGGATTTACAATGATCCTAGAATCCGGTACATGTTTGAGAGTTATGACCAAAAACTCGTCGTTTTTCATGTTTTACGACCGCTCTCATGAGCTATTGGACACTATTTTTCCACTCTAGGGGGATTTACAACGACCCTAAGACCCGATACATGTTTGAGAGTTATGACCAAAAACTCGTCGTTTTCGCGTTTTACGGCCGTTTTCATGAGTTATTGCACACTGTTTTGGTGCTCCATGAGGATTTGCATGGACCGTTAGAACCGATGCATGTTTAAGGGGGATGGGCAAAAATTCGTCGTTTTTGTGTTTTATGACCGTTTTCATGAGCTATTGCCATAGTTCAAGGGTTTCAAGGCGATTTACAACAACCATTAGACCCGATACATGTTTGAGGGCATGACCAAAAACTTGTTGTTTTTAAGTTTTATGGTTGTTTTCATGCTCTATTACCTATAGTTGTGAGTTTCCAGTTGGGTTTGCATTGCTCGTTAGACCCGATACATGTTTGAGAGTTTTAACCAAAAACTCGTCGATTTCGCGTATTATGGCTGTTTTCATGAGTTATTGCCCATAGATTTGGGGTTCCAAGGGGGATTTACAACAACCCTAAGACCCGATACAGGTTTGAGGGTTATGACCAAAAACTCTTCGTTTTTCCCGTTTTACGGCCGTTTTCATGACCTATTGCACACTGTTTTGGCGCTTCATGGGGATTTACAATGATCCTAGAATCCGGTACATGTTTGAGAGTTATGACCAAAAACTCGTCGTTTTTCATGTTTTACGACCGCTCTCATGAGCTATTGGACACTATTTTTCCACTCTAGGGGGATTTACAACGACCCTAAGACCCGATACATGTTTGAGAGTTATGACCAAAAACTCGTCGTTTTCGCGTTTTACGGCCGTTTTCATGAGTTATTGCACACTGTTTTGGTGCTCCATGAGGATTTGCATGGACCGTTAGAACCGATGCATGTTTAAGGGGATGGGCAAAAATTCGTCGTTTTTGTGTTTTATGACCGTTTTCATGAGCTATTGCCATAGTTCAAGGGTTTCAAGGCGATTTACAACAACCATTAGACCCGATACATGTTTGAGGGCATGACCAAAAACTTGTTCTTTTTAAGTTTTATGGTTGTTTTCATGCTCTATTACCTATAGTTGTGAGTTTCCAGTTGGGTTTGCATTGCTCGTTAGACCCGATACATGTTTGAGAGTTTTAACCAAAAACTCGTCGATTTCGCGTATTATGGCTGTTTTCATGAGTTATTGCCATAGTTTTGGGGTTCCAAGGGGGATTTACAACAACCCTTATACCGGATATAGGTTTGAGGGTTATGACCAAAAACTCTTCGTTTTTCACGTTTTACGGCCATTTTCATGACCTATTGCCTAGTGTTTTGGAGCTTCATGGGGATTTACAATGATCCTAGAATCCCGTACATGTTTGAGAGTTATGACCAAAAACTCGTCGTTTTTCATGTCTTACGGCCGTTCTCGTGAACTATTGGACACTGTTTTGGCACTCTGGGGGATTTACAACGATCCTAAGACTCGATACTATGTTTGAGAGTTATGACCAAAAACTCGTCGTTTTCACGTTTTACGACCGTTTTCATGAGCTATTGGACACTGTTTTGGCACTCTAGGGGGATTTACAACGATCCTAAGACCCGATACATGTTTGAGAGTTATGACCAAAAACTCGTCGTTTTCACGTTTTACGGCCGTTTTCATGAGTTATTGCACACTGTTTTGGTGCTCCATGAGGATTTGCATGGACCGCTAGAACCGATGCATGTTTAGGGGATGGGCAAAAATTCGTCGTTTTTGTGTTTTATGACCGTTTTCATGAGCTATTGCCATAGTTCAAGGGTTTCAAGGCGATTTACAACAACCATTAGACCCGATACATGTTTGAGGGCATGACCAAAAACTTGTTGTTTTTAAGTTTTATGGTTGTTTTCATGCTCTATTACCTATAGTTGTGAGTTTCCAGTTGGGTTTGCATTGCTCGTTAGACCCGATACATGTTTGAGAGTTTTAACCAAAAACTCGTCGATTTCGCGTATTATGGCTGTTTTCATGAGTTATTGCCCATAGATTTGGGGTTCCAAGGGGGATTTACAACAACCCTAAGACCCGATACAGGTTTGAGGGTTATGACCAAAAACTCTTCGTTTTTCCCGTTTTACGGCCGTTTTCATGACCTATTGCACACCGTTTTGGCGCTTCATGGGGATTTACAATGATCCTAGAATCCGGTACATGTTTGAGAGTTATGACCAAAAACTCGTCGTTTTTCATGTTTTACGACCGCTCTCATGAGCTATTGGACACTATTTTTCCACTCTAGGGGGATTTACAACGACCCTAAGACCCGATACATGTTTGAGAGTTATGACCAAAAACTCGTCGTTTTCGCGTTTTACGGCCGTTTTCATGAGTTATTGCACACTGTTTTGGTGCTCCATGAGGATTTGCATGGACCGTTAGAACCGATGCATGTTTAAGGGGATGGGCAAAAATTCGTCGTTTTTGTGTTTTATGACCGTTTTCATGAGCTATTGCCATAGTTCAAGGGTTTCAAGGCGATTTACAACAACCATTAGACCCGATACATGTTTGAGGGCATGACCAAAAACTTGTTCTTTTTAAGTGTTATGGTTGTTTTCATGCTCTATTACCTATAGTTGTGAGTTTCCAGTTGGGTTTGCATTGCTCGTTAGACCCGATACATGTTTGAGAGTTTTAACCAAAAACTCGTCGATTTCGCGTATTATGGCTGTTTTCATGAGTTATTGCCCATAGTTTTGGGGTTCCAAGGGGGATTTACAACAACCCTTATACCGGATATAGGTTTGAGGGTTATGACCAAAAACTCTTCGTTTTTCACGTTTTACGGCCATTTTCATGACCTATTGCCTAGTGTTTTGGAGCTTCATGGGGATTTACAATGATCCTAGAATCCCGTACATGTTTGAGAGTTATGACCAAAAACTCGTCGTTTTTTCATGTCTTACGGCCGTTCTCGTGAACTATTGGACACTGTTTTGGCACTCTGGGGGATTTACAACGATCCTAAGACTCGATACATGTTTGAGAGTTATGACCAAAAACTCGTCGTTTTCACGTTTTACGACCGTTTTCATGAGCTATTGGACACTGTTTTGGCACTCTAGGGGGATTTACAACGATCCTAAGACCCGATACATGTTTGAGAGTTATGACCAAAAACTCGTCGTTTCACGTTTTACGGCCGTTTTCATGAGTTATTGCACACTGTTTTGGTGCTCCATGAGGATTTGCATGGACCGCTAGAACCGATGCATGTTTAAGGGGATGGGCAAAAATTCGTCGTTTTTGTGTTTTATGACCGTTTTCATGAGCTATTGCCATAGTTCAAGGGTTTCAAGGCGATTTACAACGACCATTAGACCCGATACATGTTTGAGGGCATGACCAAAAACTTGTTGTTTTTAAGTTTTATGGTTGTTTTCATGCTCTATTACCTATAGTTGTGAGTTTCCAGTTGGGTTTGCATTGCTCGTTAGACCCGATACATGTTTGAGAGTTTTAACCAAAAACTCGTCGATTTCGCGTATTATGGCTGTTTTCATGAGTTATTGCCCATAGATTTGGGGTTCCAAGGGGGATTTACAACAACCCTAAGACCCGATACAGGTTTGAGGGTTATGACCAAAAACTCTTCGTTTTTCCCGTTTTACGGCCGTTTTCATGACCTATTGCACACTGTTTTGGCGCTTCATGGGGATTTACAATGATCCTAGAATCCGGTACATGTTTGAGAGTTATGACCAAAAACTCGTCGTTTTTCATGTTTTACGACCGCTCTCATGAGCTATTGGACACTATTTTTCCACTCTAGGGGGATTTACAACGACCCTAAGACCCGATACATGTTTGAGAGTTATGACCAAAAACTCGTCGTTTTCGCGTTTTACGGCCGTTTTCATGAGTTATTGCACACTGTTTTGGTGCTCCATGAGGATTTGCATGGACCGTTAGAACCGATGCATGTTTAAGGGGGATGGGCAAAAATTCGTCGTTTTTGTGTTTTATGACCGTTTTCATGAGCTATTGCCATAGTTCAAGGGTTTCAAGGCGATTTACAACAACCATTAGACCCGATACATGTTTGAGGGCATGACCAAAAACTTGTTCTTTTTAAGTTTTATGGTTGTTTTCATGCTCTATTACCTATAGTTGTGAGTTTCCAGTTGGGTTTGCATTGCTCGTTAGACCCGATACATGTTTGAGAGTTTTAACCAAAAACTCGTCGATTTCGCGTATTATGGCTGTTTTCATGAGTTATTGCCCATAGATTTGGGGTTCCAAGGGGGATTTACAACAACCCTAAGACCCGATACAGGTTTGAGGGTTATGACCAAAAACTCTTCGTTTTTCCCGTTTTACGCCGTTTTCATGACCTATTGCACACTGTTTTGGCGCTTCATGGGGATTTACAATGATCCTAGAATCCGGTACATGTTTGAGAGTTATGACCAAAAACTCGTCGTTTTTCATGTTTTACGACCGCTCTCATGAGCTATTGGACACTATTTTTCCACTCTAGGGGGATTTACAACGACCCTAAGACCCGATACATGTTTGAGAGTTATGACCAAAAACTCGTCGTTTTCAGCGTTTTACGGCCGTTTTCATGAGTTATTGCACACTGTTTTGGTGCTCCATGAGGATTTGCATGGACCGTTAGAACCGATGCATGTTTAAGGGGATGGGAAAAAATTCGTCGTTTTTGTGTTTTATGACCGTTTTCATGAGCTATTGCATAGTTCAAGGGTTTCAAGGCGATTTACAACAACCATTAGACCCGATACATGTTTGAGGGCATGACCAAAAACTTGTTCTTTTTAAGTTTTATGGTTGTTTTCATGCTCTATTACCTATAGTTGTGAGTTTCTAGTTGGGTTTGCATTGCTCGTTAGACCCGATACATGTTTGAGAGTTTTAACCAAAAACTCGTCGATTTCGCGTATTATGGCTGTTTTCATGAGTTATTGCCCATAGATTAGGGGTTCCAAGGGGGATTTACAACAACCCTAAGACCCCGATACAGGTTTGAGGGTTATGACCAAAAACTCTTCGTTTTTCCGTTTTTACGGCCGTTTTCATGACCTATTGCACACCTGTTTTGGCGCTTCATGGGGATTTACAATGATCCTAGAATCCGGTACATGTTTGAGAGTTATGACCAAAAACTCGTCGTTTTTCATGTTTTACGACCGCTCTCATGAGCTATTGGACACTATTTTTCCACTCTAGGGGGATTTACAACGACCCTAAGACCGATACATGTTTGAGAGTTATGACCAAAAACTCGTCGTTTTTCCGCGTTTTACGGCCGTTTTCATGAGTTATTGCACACTGTTTTGGTGCTCCATGAGGATTTGCATGGACCGCTTAGAACCGATGCATGTTTAAGGGGATGGGCAAAAATTCGTCGTTTTTGTGTTTTATGACCGTTTTCATGAGCTATTGCCATAGTTCAAGGGTTTCAAGGCGATTTACAACGACCATTAGACCCGATACATGTTTGAGGGCATGACCAAAAACTTGTTGTTTTTAAGTTTTATGGTTGTTTTCATGCTCTATTACCTATAGTTGTGAGTTTCCAGTTGGGTTTGCATTGCTCGTTAGACCCGATACATGTTTGAGAGTTTTAACCAAAAACTCGTCGATTTCGCGTATTATGGCTGTTTTCATGAGTTATTGCCCATAGATTTGGGGTTCCAAGGGGGATTTACAACAACCCTAAGACCCGATACAGGTTTGAGGGTTATGACCAAAAACTCTTCGTTTTTCACGTTTTACGGCCGTTTTCATGACCTATTGCACACTGTTTTGGCGCTTCATGGGGATTTACAATGATCCTAGAATCCGGTACATGTTTGAGAGTTATGACCAAAAACTCGTCGTTTTTCATGTTTTACGACCGCTCTCATGAGCTATTGGACACTATTTTTCCACTCTAGGGGGATTTACAACGACCCTAAGACCCGATACATGTTTGAGAGTTATGACCAAAACTCGTCGTTTTCGCGTTTTACGGCCGTTTTCATGAGTTATTGCACACTGTTTTGGTGCTCCATGAGGATTTGCATGGACCGTTAGAACCGATGCATGTTTAAGGGGATGGGCAAAAATTCGTCGTTTTTGTGTTTTTATGACCGTTTTCATGAGCTATTGCCATAGTTCAAGGGTTTCAAGGCGATTTACAACAACCATTAGACCCGATACATGTTTGAGGGCATGACCAAAAACTTGTTGCTTTTTAAGTTTTATGGTTGTTTTCATGCTCTATTACCTATAGTTGTGAGTTTCCAGTTGGGTTTGCATTGCTCGTTAGACCCGATACATGTTTGAGAGTTTTAACCAAAAACTCGTCGATTTCGCGTCTTATGGCTGTTTTCATGAGTTATTGCCCATAGTTTTGGGGTTCCAAGGGGGATTTACAACACCCTTATACCGGATATAGGTTTGAGGGTTATGACCAAAAACTCTTCGTTTTTCACGTTTTACGGCCATTTTCCATGACCTATTGCCTAGTGTTTTGGAGCTTCATGGGGATTTACAATGATCCTAGAATCCCGTACATGTTTGAGAGTTATGACCAAAACTCGTCGTTTTTCATGTCTTACGGCCGTTCTCGTGAACTATTGGACACGTGTTTTGGCACTCTGGGGGATTTACAACGATCCTAAGACTCGATATATGTTTGAGAGTTATGACCAAAAAACTCGTCGTTTTCACGTTTTACGACCGTTTTCATGAGCTATTGGACACTGTTTTGGCACTCTAGGGGGATTTACCAACGATCCTAAGACCCGATACATGTTTGAGAGTTATGACCAAAAACTCGTCGTTTTCACGTTTTACGCCGCATGATTATTGCACACTGTTTTGGTGCTCCATGAGGATTTGCATGGACCGTTAGAACCGATGCATGTTTAGGGGATGGGCAAAAATTCGTCGTTTTTGTGTTTTATGACCGTTTTCATGAGCTATTGCCATAGTTCAAGGGTTTCAAGGCGATTTACAACAACCATTAGACCCGATACATGTTTGAGGGCATGACCAAAAACTTGTTGTTTTTAAGTTTTATGGTTGTTTTCATGCTCTATTACCTATAGTTGTGAGTTTCCAGTTGGGTTTTGCATTGCTCGTTAGACCCGATACATGTTTGAGAGTTTTAACCAAAACTCGTCGATTTCGCGTATTATGGCTGTTTTCATGAGTTATTGCCCATAGATTAGGGTTCCAAGGGGGATTTACAACAACCCTAAGACCCGATACAGGTTTGAGGGTTATGACCAAAAACTCTTCGTTTTTCACGTTTTACGGCCGTTTTCATGACCTATTGCACACTGTTTTGGCGCTTCATGGGGATTTACAATGATCCTAGAATCCGGTACATGTTTGAGAGTTATGACCAAAAACTCGTCGTTTTTCATGTTTTACGACCGCTCTCATGAGCTATTGGACACTATTTTTCCACTCTAGGGGGATTTACAACGACCCTAAGACCGATACATGTTTGAGAGTTATGACCAAAAACTCGTCGTTTTCGCGTTTTACGGCCGTTTTCATGAGTTATTGCACACTGTTTTGGTGCTCCATGAGGATTTGCATGGACCGTTAGAACCGATGCATGTTTAAGGGGATGGGCAAAAAATTCGTCGTTTTTGTGTTTTATGACCGTTTTCATGAGCTATTGCCATAGTTCAAGGGTTTCAAGGCGATTTACAACAACCATTAGACCCGATACATGTTTGAGGGCATGACCAAAAACTTGTTCTTTTTAAGTGTTATGGTTGTTTTCATGCTCTATTACCTATAGTTGTGAGTTTCCAGTTGGGTTTGCATTGCTCGTTAGACCCGATACATGTTTGAGAGTTTTACCAAAAACTCGTCGATTTCGCGTATTATGGCTGTTTTCATGAGTTATTGCCCATAGTTTTGGGGTTCCAAGGGGATTTACAACAACCCTTATACCGGATATAGGTTTGAGGGTTATGACCAAAAACTCTTCATTTTTCACGTTTTACGGCCTTTTTCATGACCTATGCACCTAGGTTTGGAGCTTCATGGGGATTTACAATGATCCTAGAATCCCGTACATGTTTGAGCAGTTATGACAAAAACTCGTCGTTTTTCATGTCTTCACGGCCGTTCTCGTGAACTATTGGACACTGTTTTGGCACTCATGGGGGATTTACAACGATCCTAAGACTCCGATACATGTTTTGAGAGTTATGACCAAAAACTCGTCGTTTTCACGTTTTACGACCGTTTTCATGAGCTATTGGACACTGTTTTGGCACTCTAGGGGATTACAACGATCCTAAGACCCGATACATGTTTGAGAGTTATGACCAAAAACTCGTCGTTTTCCGTTTTACGGCCGTTTCATGAGTTATTGCACACTGTTTTGGTGCTCCATGAGGATTTGCATGGACCGTTAGAACCGATGCATGTTTAAGGGGGATGGGCAAAAATTCGTCGTTTTTGTGTTTTATGACCGTTTTCATGAGCTATTGCCATAGTTCAAGGGTTTCAAGGCGATTTACAACGACCATTAGACCCGATACATGTTTGAGGGCATGACCAAAAACTTGTTGTTTTTAAGTTTTATGGTTGTTTTCATGCTCTATTACCTATAGTTGTGAGTTTCCAGTTGGGTTTGCATTGCTCGTTAGACCCGATACATGTTTGAGAGTTTTAACCAAAAACTCGTCGATTTCGCGTATTATGGCTGTTTTCATGAGTTATTGCCCATAGATTTGGGGTTCCAAGGGGGATTTACAACAACCCTAAGACCCGATACAGGTTTGAGGGTTATGACCAAAAACTCTTCGTTTTTCCCGTTTTACGGCCGTTTTCATGACCTATTGCACACTGTTTTGGGCGCTTCATGGGGATTTACAATGATCCTAGAATCCGGTACATGTTTGAGAGTTATGACCAAAAACTCGTCGTTTTTCATGTTTTACGACCGCTCTCATGAGCTATTGGACACTATTTTTCCACTCTAGGGGATTTACAACGACCCTAAGACCCGATACATGTTTGAGAGTTATGACCAAAAACTCGTCGTTTTCGCGTTTTACGGCCGTTTTCATGAGTTATTGCACACTGTTTTGGTGCTCCATGAGGATTTGCATGTACCGTTAGAACCGATGCATGTTTAAGGGGATGGGAAAAATTCGTCGTTTTTTGTGTTTTATGACCGTTTTCATGAGCTATTGCCATAGTTCAAGGGTTTCAAGGCGATTTACAAACAACCATTAGACCCGATACATGTTTGAGGGCATGACCAAAACTTGTTCTTTTTAAGTGTTCATGCTCTATTACCTATAGTTGTGAGTTTCCAGTTGGGTTTGCATTGCTCGTTAGACCCGATACATGTTTGAGAGTTTTAAACCAAAAACTCGTCGATTTCGCGTCTTATGGCTGTTTTCATGAGTTATTGCCCATAGTTTTGGGTTTCCAAGGGGGATTTACAACAACCCTTATACCGGATATAGGTTTGAGGGTTATGACCAAAAACTCTTCGTTTTTCACGTTTACGGCCATTTTCATGACCTATTGCCTAGTGTTTTGGAGCTTCATGGGGATTTACAATGATCCTAGAATCCCGTACATGTTTGAGAGTTATGACCAAAACTCGTCGTTTTTCATGTCTTACGGCCGTTCTTGTGAACTATTGGACACTGTTTTTGCACTCGGGGGATTTACAACGATCCTAAGACTCGATATATGTTTGAGAGTTATGACCAAAAACTCGTCGTTTTCACGTTTTACGACCGTTTTCATGAGCTATTGGACACTGTTTTGGCACTCTAGGGGGATTTACAACGACCCTAAGACCGATACATGTTTGAGAGTTATGACCAAAAACTCGTCGTTTTCGCGTTTTTACGGCCGTTTTCATGAGTTATTATTGCACACTGTTTTGGTGCTCCATGAGGATTTGCATGGGACCCCGTAGAACCGATGCATGTTTAAGGGGGAATGGGAAAAAAAGTTCGATCATTTTGTGTTTTATGTGTGACCGTTTTTCATGAGCTATGTGCCATAGTTCAAGGGTTTTCTAAGGCGATTTACAACAATCCCATTAGACCCTCTATACATGTTGAGTGGCATGACCAAACACTTGTTCTTTTTAAGTGTTATGGTTTGTTTCATGCTCTATTACCTCCAGATTGTGAGTTTCCAGTTGGGTTTGGCATTGCTCGTAGGCACCGCGACAGATACATGTTTGAGAGTTTTTAAACCAAAAACTCGTCGATTTTCGCGTATTAATTGCTTGTTTTCATGTGAGTTATTGCCCATAGATTTTTGTGGTTCCTATGGGGGGGATTTACAACAATCCCTAGACCGGATACTAGGGTTGAGGGTTATGACCAAAACTCTCGTTTTTCTTTTTTTCCCGTTTTAGCGCCCTTTTCATGACCTATTGCACACCGTTTTGGCGCTTCATGGGGATTTACAATGATCCTAGAATCCGGTACATGTTTGAGAGTTATGACCAAAAACTCGTCGTTTTTCATGTTTTACGACCGCTCTCATGAGCTATTGGACACTATTTTTTCCACTCTAGGGGATTTACAACGACCCTAAGACCTGATACATGTTTGAGAGTTATGACCAAAACTCGTCGTTTTCGCGTTTTACGGCCGTTTTCATGAGTTATTGCACACTGTTTTGGTGCTCCATGAGGATTTGCATGTACCGTTAGAACCGATGCATGTTTAAGGGGATGGGAAAAATTCGTCGTTTTTGTGTTTTATGACCGTTTTCATGAGCTATTGCCATAGTTCAAGGGTTTCAAGGCGATTTACAACAACCATTAGACCCGATACATGTTTGAGGGCATGACCAAAAACTTGTTCTTTTTAAATGGTGTTTTCATGCTCTATTACCTATAGTTGTGAGTTTCCAGTTGGGTTTGCATTGCTCGTTAGACCCGATACATGTTTGAGAGTTTTAAAAACCAAAACTCGTCGATTTCGCGTCTTATGGCTGTTTTCATGAGTATTGTGCCCATAGTTTTGGGGTTCCAAGGGGATTTACAACAACCCTTAGACCGGATATAGGTTTGAGGGTTATGACCAAAAACTCTTCGTTTTTCACGTTTTATCGGCCATTTTCATGACCTATTGCCTAGTGTTTTGGAGCTTCATGGGGATTTACAATGATCCTAGAATCCCGTACATGTTTGAGAGTTATGACCAAAAACTCGTCGTTTTTCATGTCTTAACGGCCGTTCTCGTGGAACTTTGGACACTGTTTTGGCACTCTGGGGGTTTACAACGATCCTAAGACTCGATATATGTTTGAGAGTTATGACCAAAACTCGTCGTTTTCCATTCACGTTTTACGACCGTTTTCATGAGCTATTGGACACTGTTTTGGCACTCTAGGGGATTTACAACGATCCTAAGACCCGATACATGTTTGAGAGTTATGACCAAAAACTCGTCTTTTCACGTTTTACGGCCGTTTCATGAGTTATTGGCACACTGTTTTGGTGCTCCATGAGGATTTGCATGGACCGCTAGAACCGATGCATGTTTAGGGGGATGGGCAAAATTTTTGTTTTTTTGTGTTTATGACCGTTTTCATGAGCTATTGCCATAGTTCAAGGGTTTCAAGGCGATTTCAACAACCATTAGACCCGATACATGTTTGAGGGCATGACCAAAAACTTGTTGTTTTTAATTTTATGGTTGTTTTCATGCTCTATTACCTATAGTTTGAGTTTCCAGTTGGGTTTGCATTGCTCGTTAGACCCGATACATGTTTGAGAGTTTTAACCAAAAACTCGTCGATTTCGCGTATTATGGCTGTTTTCATGAGTTATTGCCCAGAGATTGGGGT
Organism: Avena eriantha; assembly: GCA_910589775.1. Lineage (NCBI taxonomy): Eukaryota > Viridiplantae > Streptophyta > Magnoliopsida > Poales > Poaceae > Avena > Avena eriantha. The sequence continues at coordinate 40,949 of CAJUXJ010000453.1, forward strand.
TCCAAGGGGGATTTACAACAACCCTAAGACCCGATACAGGTTTGAGGGTTATGACCAAAAACTCTTCGTTTTTCCCGTTTTACGGCCTTTTCATGACCTATTGCACACCGTTTTGGCGCTTCATGGGGATTTTACAATGATCCTAGAATCCGTACATGTTTGAGAGTTATGACCAAAAACTCGTCGTTTTTCATGTTTTACGACCGCTCTCATGAGCTATTGGACACTATTTTTCCACTCTAGGGGGATTTACAACGACCCTAAGACCCGATACATGTTTGAGAGTTATGACCAAAAACTCGTCGTTTTCGCGTTTTACGGCCGTTTTCATGAGTTATTGCACACTTTTTGGTGCTCCATGAGGATTTGCATGGACC
>CAJUXJ010000454.1:0-18893 GCA_910589775.1 Avena eriantha
AACCTCATCTAGAACTTCTTTACCTTTGTGTTGAGATCCCTTTGCAAGTTCTCCAATTGAGTTTGGAGCTGGTCAAGAGACTCATTTAGAGTAGAATGTTCACTCTCCAAAGCCTTTGAGCAATGTGAAGCTTCTCAAACTTCTCCAAGAGTCTAGCATGAGCAGTCCCAAATTCAATTTTTCCCTTATTAGTTTCTTTACCTTAGAAAGAGCGTTGTCATGTTCTTTGATGAGCTGAGCAACAACCTCTTCATGGGACTCCTCAATTGACTCAAGTCTCTCTTCCAAGGATACTCGAGCTTCCTCTTCTTCTTCCAAGGCATTCTTCAAGGAGACTATCTCCAAGGCATCTTCTCTTTCAATTATGCCCTTTTTCTTCTAGAAGATCTTTGGATTGGGCAAGTTGACTCATCAGAGCATCAAAATTAAGTTTGTGATCACCTTGCAAGTTAGTGAAAAAGGTGTCCAAAGCAATAACTTCTTCTTTTATCTTCAGACTAGTATGATCATCCATATCCATATTTATGTTAGTCTTAGGAAATGAATAATAGAACATGATACCTCGGACCCTCTCCCCATAAGGCAAGTGGCGTTGTTGTTGATGGCGTTTTTGTTTGGAGAGTCGAAGAGTGATGACAGAGTAGATGTGGTGGCTATAGCTGTAACATCCTAATTTCAGCAAACCTGATTAGTTGTCCAGAATGCAAAAAAATCATGGGGAACAAAAACCTTTTCATGTTTAATGCTGAAGTGTTTGCTTGTTGTTTGGATATGCTTATGCATATGAATGTGTACCATATGATACTCCTTACCTCACCATCAGTTCACAAAAGCTATATAACAAAACTATCCTGGCTCATTTTACATATTCTCAAATGTTCTGGCATTTCAAAACATGAGCCAAGATTGCTTATGTAACCAACACTACTTTAGTAGCTTCTATTGACAAAACTACGGAGAGATATATAATATAATCTCCTTATGTTTTCAAGACAGAACTTCAACTACTCTGACCTCTAAGTTTTCCAAAACCTAGTTATAAAACCTTTGAATTCTACTTTTGGTATATGTACCAAGGACCTTACCTTTTTCAAAACCAACCTCTCAAAATTACCCATCCTTACCTCAAGCTAAGCTTGATGGTAACCCTAGTAGTAGTTGACTTGTTTATAAGATGAGTTGCCTTGATCTGCTGGTTGACTTGGTTGCTCAGAAGTAGTATGAGCTACTCTAGGAGCTCATCCTCTAGGATCAAGATACTTTAATACCACCAAACCCTAAGAAAGAATACAAGATGGATCTGATCTCTAGCCACTAGGTGATCATCTAAACCCTTAACTAGATCAATTTTGAAGTGATCCCTTCTAGAAGTTTCCAAGTCATTGATGACCAATATCAAGCATGGATACTTCATACTCTTCCCAAAATTCAACATCATCCACTTTATGATTCTTGGGTACCTTGCAACCCATCCAAAAACATCCCCTCTCATACTCTAGTCAAAATCCTCAAAACTGCCAAATTTGACAGTCTATAAACTGTTTCAACATCACCTTTTTGAATGCCTCCCTTTCTCAAACCATGTGCATTATTGGAAATGCACTTGAACCATCATGTTAACCATCCTAAGTAATACCAAGGACCACTCTTGCCCTGGATTAGATCATCCTCCAACCCACTTGTTCTTGATGGTTTTGCAGGCAAGAAAATAACTATTCCTACAAATCTAGTCATCATGCCTACTTTGATAGAAGCTCACACCACCATCCCACCTTCTCTGGACCAACTCTTTGGATGGTTGTGTTATACTCATATAGGTATATCAACATCTACTTAACTTGTTCCAAGTGGATCTTTGTGCTTCTTAAACCCACATGGTTTATAAGGCATCATGACTCATTTGGTATGGCAGCCTTATTTTCAACAAAGTTTGCCATCACTTCCAGACCACCTCAAATGTAACCAATCCAAACTCATTCTTCCATGATCATATATATGACTTGGTCTAACTATCCATATATCCCTTGTATCAAGGTGAGCTCTGAGCTCCAAGATCCAACAAGGTTTTGGTGGTATGAAAATAACATCACCCTAGATCCTCAACTCCTTGTTTTTCATCTAATTCAAGTTGGATTTCCAATTCCCAAGGTTGAAAATTCTTGCTACACCTTTTCAACATCACCTACCCTGATCATCAATATTTATCAAATATTATCCATAATTATTATGGCCCCAAATCTATTTAATTCCTTTAATAGATAAAATTCCCAAAACTTCATCCATAATGGAAAGTTTGGTTTTTGCCATAACACTTACTCAACTTTTGGTTCAATTGAGATCCATATATCATACCCTACATTCCCACCTCAAAAATAAATATTTTGGAAGACTTTTATTATTTATTTTTGCCTATTTTCTTAAATGCCAAAAATGGAATAATAATAGTTTTAAATACTTTTAATCCCCAATAAATCTCGGGGAAATTCCTCAAAGTGTGGATTCATATTTAGAATCATCTCACATCAAAAACCAACTTTGTACAATTAAAATATATCAAATGATCTTCTAGAATCTACTTCTGCCTTTTTTGAATAAATGGATTTAAGAGGACTAACACCCCATATAAAAATACCAAATAAATCCTAGGAATGTACCTTGACCATACCCATCTACCAGTAGCATCTCCCCCACTTTTTCCAATGGAATTTAGTGAACTCCTTCACAAGCACTCTTGTGATCAAATTATGCAAAACAATCAAAACTTGAACTAAACAAAAACCAAAACATCACCAAGGCTGGCATCAGACTTCTCCACAGCACTAACACCCCCTCCTGGCCGTGCTACACTATAGACCACTGCTGTAGCATCACCCTTCCCAATGTCCTTTACCCCTTAAAAGGAGGAAAAGCTATGCCATTTATTGGTGTGTCCCTCCTTACATCAAACGCTGTGCAGCAACCTCCCCTGTCTCTCTATCTGCTCGAAACCAGGACCCTTCAGCACTCCCTTACCCCTCCTATCAGCCTCCAGGTCCCATCCTCTCAGTACAAGGCCTTACATCCACCTCTGTACCACCCTTGACCTCTCAACCGACCTCTCCACCATCCCTGCTGCCCCATGGAAGGCCAGCTCTCTCCCCATGCTCCCCATGGACCTTGCCCATCATGGACCTCCCCCACTCGAGATAAAAGGACTAGAGGCTGGCCAGCCTCTCTCGGCCTCTCATTTCACTCCTCTCCCCTCCACTTACCTCCTAGAGCTCCCCACCCTCTCCTCTATTCTGTCCTAGCCAGGAGAAAGAAGAAAAGGCACCTCGGTCCCCTTCCAAGATCTGCTCGGGGCTCCCTCCTCTACTCTTTTCCCTCTACATGTCACCGTGGTGCAACCTCCTTCATCTCCTCTACCTGAACCTAGTCTTCTTTTTCCCAGGAACGCCTCTACCACCATCGTCACCAGCGAGCACCGATGCAAGCTCCACATGCGTCATCCCGCGAGCCAGATCTCTATCGCGGAACTAAGCCTTGCCGCCCCTCGTCGGGACCATCGTCAAGCGCCACGTCGCCCCTGCCGCCTCCCTGACACCGACGAGCCCTTAGGTGAGCACCCCGGTCAACCCCCGCAACCCCTAGGGTTCCGTCCCTCTGTAGCTAACGCAAGGTAGGAGACGCTGCGGGGCCGTCGATCCCGACTAGATCGGACGGCCCATAGCTCCCCGTACCGCTTCGGCCGCCGGCGCCCACTGACGTGCGGGCCCTTTTGCCAGGGATTCAAATCCCGCCCCACGTGCTGCCTCGCCGCACCGTGGGCCGAAATTCCTCCAACCGGCCCAGTAACCCCTAGATCCCAACCCAGCAAGCCTTTGTGTTTTATTCTTTTGTCTAGATCTAGTTTTTGGCACTGTGGTTTAAATCATGTTGAAAATGGAAATCGATCCAAAATGCCCAGATCTAATTTTTACCAAGTACCATAGTGTTTTGTGCAACATGCAGAACTGGTTTCGTGTCAAAAATAATTTTTATTATTTAATGGCAATTAATCCACTAAAAGTTGTCTTTTGCACTAAATAAATTCCTCAGGGAGTTGTACATACCCATTTGGTATGAATCAAAGTCCTCCTGGGAGGTAATTTCCATACCCATAAATTAGCATAGGCCTCATGCTAAGGTCAACCATGGTTTGGCATTATTAAAAATAACAAAAACAGGGCATCTCCGACTTTAGGAAATTCTCTAGGCCAATATATGAAATGTATTGACGTAATTCCAACTCCCTGTGATGTGGTACACTAAGGTAAATCAAAACCCAGGAGATCAAATTTTATTGATGCTCTGTCTAACTTTGGTGAATTAATCATCTTTGGCTAGGGTAGTTTCAGTAGAAAAATCACTACTAGAGTTTTAGCACTCCAAAGTGGGTGATTTCAGTTTCTACAGAACTGTATTCAAAGTACCTATCCATTGCCCTTTGCTTCATATCAAAATTCCATGTATATTTAATCTGCTGAAAAACACACAACCCCCACATAACTGCCTTTGTGAATTTCCTGAGGGCATTCTGGTAATTATTTTTACATGATTCCAACTCTCAGTGAACATGTGCATCAATCCCTACTTAACCACCCAAGGAAATAATATTTGGAGATCCAAAACTTTTCTGGTGAATTATTTCCTAAAACTAGAGCTTTTATCACTAGAAAATTCATAGGAAATTAAAGAAAAGTGACAAAATCATGAAACCACTTTTGTTGGTCTTGTTTTGTCAAGACCTACCAGATGGTATTCTGGTTGAAATTTGGTACCATACTTACCCAGGCTTTGATCCCAGACCCCTTCATTAGTGGTTTTGACTTTCTCCCGAATAAAGGAAATCCCACCACTGCAAATAGGATTTTTGCAATGGTTCTAAACTCAACTACTCAAAACCTACTGAATATTATACTTGTGTTGCCCACTTTCTTGCTGTGTGAATGTCCACTTGTATGCCTTGTTTTGATTGTGGCCTTGCTTGTTTGCATGTATACTCGGTGACGACGATAGTTGCACTTGTACTGACGCCGAGAAGAAGAGATCTTATTGGTATTGGTATTCTTGGTTATCTAAAGAAGAAGTCTAGGGACATATTGCCATATTGCTGATCACAGGCAACCGACCTTCTTGCTCATAAGCCTTGTCCTACTATTTTACTTATGCATGTTTTATCTACTGTTTATTTAAAATTGCATTGTTTTACTATATGTTGATGTATATATGGTAGTGGTTTGGATCTTCCGAACTATTACACTTTTGTACTACTAAGTACAACCCCCTTGGTGACACCTACTTGTCCCTAGTAGAATAGATGGTGTATATCACCATAACCCGCTAGAGACCCTGTTTTATCCAAAGCAAAGCTAGAGGATGGGAAGACCCCGGAAAAAGTTCTACCAAATGTTTTATGATAAAACCTTGATGAGGTGGGACCTCCCAAGAGTTGTTGACAAAGAAAAAGGTTTTGTTTACAAAATGCTGAAGGAAAGCTGGAGGAACAAGGTTTACGAAAACGCACCCGGTTCTTTGCAGTTTAGCTATAACAACTTAACCCATGCAACTACATTACTCTGGAATGGGACAGGGCTGGATTTGATGTTTGTCTATTCTGGTATAAGCTGCCTCGCAACTACTATAGGGGATCACGATCCCCGGAGGCTGGGCCTTCTCCCTTAAAGGTCCATGTGGGACATCAACCTGGAGAAGGAACGAACTGTCTGCGGGCAGCTAGGTGTTACTATGAGCCCCTCATTGAAAGCGCCCACTGTGTAAAGTGTAAAATGCGCTCCAGTTGGTCCTCGGTACCCGACGTCCCGGTTTTGAGGGGAGTAACACTCATAGGGCAGGCACTTATATTGGAGTGGGCATCTGGAGAGTCTTGATCGGTTACTCGACCCACGATTGGTGTAGATCAGGGTAGTGTACCCGGATGATGTGGGTAAAGTGTACAACCTTTGCGGAGTGTAAATCTATTCGAATAGCCATGTCCATGGTCATGGACGGGTTGGACAAACTTCTATAGAGCGGTGATGGTTTTGATTTCAAAAAGGATTTTTGAAAAGAAATGGCTTTGGAAATGTTTTGACCATGGGATGGTCGTAAAGGAGAAAGGTTTTGACCATGGGATGGTCGGAAGGAGGAGAAAGGAGTTTGGTCGTGGGACGACCTGAAGACGGGAACAAATGGGTGACCCAGTCCTAATGTTTTCCAAAACTTTTCAAAAAGGTTTCCAAAATGTTTTACAAAAGTTCTCAACAAAGATATGTAGATTCTATATCTACAAGAGAAACTATTTGAGAAAAGAACCTCCCTTGGATCCCTCCTACTACCACAGCCATAATGCATATCCTCTTGTTGTTATTGTTATCTTAAGGTGGTTTGCGAGTACATTCAAAGTACTCACTGGAATTTCCCCTGGCTATTAACTTGGTCAGATATCAAGAAGAAGGTGGAGTTGACGCCTATGCGAGCTAGGACGTTCTCCCAGGTAGTTGCCTGTAGGTTAATGCACGACTCGGGCTCTATACTTAATGAAGTTCCACTGATGTTTATTGATGTAGCCATAATGGCATGTAAGGTATGACATGTATCCGCATAAGTATGGATGTTTACTTTGATACTTGTCGGTTATGTGCCACGACTAACTGATCATGGGATCGTGGTGTATGCATAACAGGGATTCTCGGAGGATTAATCCGGGGCCCCACAATAGCAGCCACCTCACGAGTACTATCTTCATCCCCTTCATCTTCACTTGCAGAGGAATATTCTTCTTGTGCCACCAAGACAATCTTAGGTTTCTTCTTGTAAGGACCATTCTTTTTGATAAATGGTTTGTTTCTAGGTGCCTTGGATTTTTATTTAAGGACGAGCCTACCACCATTGTCTTCTCTATTTCGATATGGACACTCAGCCACAAAGTGTAGCCTATCTCCACAATTGTAGCATGTTCTCAGTTTTGGGCCATTCTCTCTTCTTCCACTTGACCCAGTCTTGTGCTCGACTTCGGACTTGGCCTTGGCTGGATCCTTCAAAAGTTCCTTGCATAGAATTCCATGTACTCACCATGAGCACGCTTGACTTCCTCGGAGCAGTCCATGGAGACACCCTCGAAACTTCTTTCATCCTCATGTTGCTCAACAAAATTTGCCTTTAGAGCAACATTGACCCCTTTTTGCATTCCAATGGCTCGGGCACGACCATCTTCCGCTTTCTTGGCTGCAACCTTGAATGATGCCATTTCTTGCATGACTTAATTGGAAGTCATTTGATGATAGTTGTGTCTACCTTGTAAGCTCTTCAAGTCTGTTGGCTCAAACGGCTTTAGAGCACTCACGTATTTCCTTTTTATCCAAGCATCATCAATGTGAGTGGCTCCATGCTTTATAAATGTTGTTGCGATGACCTTGAGTCTTCTATACATATCTTCATGGTTTTCACCATCCAACATGTAGAATACTTTAGCTTCATTACTAAGGGCATCATACCTATTCCTTCTCATTCTTTCATTTCCAATAAAGAGGTCGGTGAGGGCATCCCAAGCTTCTTTAGTTGTGTTGAGATGCTCAATGTGGGGCATGTACTTGGGACCCACTCCGAGATGTATCCTGTGGAGAACCGTTGCATTCAATGGGCTATCCGCAACTTCTCTTCTTATCAAGTTTGTGTGATCTCCAATATGAAGACCCTCTTCGATAATCCTCCAAAGTTCAATTGACGAACTGCAAACATGAGACTTCATTAAGAATTGCCATTTATTAATGAAGATGCAAAAAGTTTGGGTGGATCACACGTATTGTTTATATGAGGGTGTGGGATAGGTGGGTCAGGACAATATAGGTGATGAACCTCACTATAGTCCTCCTTACCACTTCCCTTCTTGGAGGTGGAACCATTATGTTTTTAACCTACCACTCATCTTCCTTAGATCCGGTGTTAGCCTTATCCTTGGATGATGGAGTGGCAGCCTCTGAGGAGGATGGAGATGGGGCTGCGAATGATGTGAGGCGAGCAATCATTTGTTGAATCTCCTCCATATTGGTCTCAAAGGAATTCAACAAGGTTGTTTCCAACGTCTTGAGGTCATCCATTGTGACCTTGTCCACATCCTCATTCCCATTCTCCTTGGTATACATACTTCTCTTAGGCGGTTAAGCCCGAATAAAGAGTCGGGGCTCTGATACCAATTGAAATGGATCATATCGGCACCTAGAGGGGGGGGGGGGTGAATAGGTGCTACTTCAAATTTTAATGCTTTTTCAATTTTAGGCTTGACACAAAAGGTAAATTCTCTAGATAGCTATTATATAGAATTTCTGTATATGCAAACGTAACTACTAGCGAGTAAAGGCGAGTGAGAAAGAGGAACGAGTAAACCGTAGTGGAGCACGCGTTGGAGGGGTGGGCGGTACTAAGACCACCACGCCACAATAGGCCTCACCCTGTTCTTTGATGCATCCCGCCACCAAAGGCCTGATCCACCTTTCCACTATTGGAACCCTTCGAGGAGGGAACCGACGCCTTTACACAACTAGAGAGGCACAACTCCACAACCAAATTGGAGGCTCCCGTAATGACAACAAGCTGCCACAAGAACAAGTTATCAATAACAAAACATGAGATCTAGATATTAATGAGAATACTAGATCAGGGATTTCTCCAAGTGAATGGAGAGGAGTTGATGCGCTTGATTCATGATGACGATGTAGGTTGTCTCCTCCTTCAATTCCCCCGAAGATCGAAGACTTCAGGTGGTTGAAGTGGGAGATCTAGAGAGAGAGAGCTCTTGCAACAGGTCTGGCAATTTTCGAGTGAATCAAGAGTTCTGAAAGGAGGGGCTAAAGGGGATTTTATACCCCCTGCACCCACTGAGCCGTTGGAGCCATATGGGGCCGAATTATCCGGCCCAAGTGAGGGTCGGATTATTCGGCCTGGGGAAAACTCCGCCCCAGACTCGGATTATCCGGCAAATAAACCGCCCCCACTCAGAGCGACGCGCCGAGCCTGCCCTTGAGCATCTCCTGGGGGCCGGATTATCCGACCAGGGAAGAAAAAATCGCCCCTATTCAGATTTTCCGGTAGAAAATCCGAACCCACTCTGCGCGTCGTGCCTTGGCTCCCTTTGATCGTCTTCTGGGGGCCGGATTATCTGGCCAGGGAAGGAAAAACCGCCCCTGTTCGGATTTTCCGGGAGAAAATCCGACCCCAGACAGAGTGACGTGCCAAGCCAGCCTTTGCCAAATGAGTTAGGCCGGATTATCTGCCCCTTGATGGGGGCGGATAATCCGGCCCCCAAACACAAAAACATTCCCTGCACACTTAGAACACATGAGAAAACTTCACGGTATTGTTATCTAACACTCAAAACATAGGGAACCATGAAATGTTCTTTCAGCTACAACTTGGGGCGTGTGACCACTCGAAATATTTCAGTGGAGGTGAGGAGGGAGAATTTACCGCTCTGGGATTTTGAATTTGGCTATACGGTTCAAAAGATATAGAATAATAATATCCTATCCTAGGAGTAGCTATAGTCTAATGACTAGAAAAAATTGTTTACTGTAAAGTCCTAGCCTTTCGAGGTACGGAGTATTTCCCGAGCCATTTCTGCAAAAATAGGTCTCCACCTTTGGCTCAATTATGTACACACATGAAGGTACTAACATGAACTAGTATGTTTCGCACTATGACCAGCCTAAGAGCATCTCTAGTGGCTAGTGTATCGAGTTGTCTAAGCCAAATACAGACTACCATGGACCGAAAAAAGTTATAGCGTGCTAATAACACGCTATATTATAAAACATCTTTTTGTAAAAATTTAAAAATATAACAGGTATATCATGAATATAAAGGATTTCAGCATCTAATAAAATGCCTAGAGTAATACTTGTGCATACATAATAAATTCCGGCATTATCCAAGTTGGAGGAGAACCAACAGGGCTGAATCTAGGTACAGCGCCGGGTGCTGCAGGAGGAGGCGGCGGCTTGACGCGATCACTTAATTTTAACAATCAAATTTTCATCGTATGTTTTCTTACTCGACACATTCATCATATGTTATGTTACTCCACACACACCAACAAAAAATAATGTCATATACTTAAAATAGCGCTAACGCTATGATGTTTTAGCCCAATATAGAAAGCTATTTAAAAAATAGCGCCATAGCGAGAAAAATCTTGAAAAAATATCACGGACTCTCCAAATACGCTATATCACGCTAAATAGCATGCTATTTTTGCCATGCTAGAGATGCTCTAACGCTGGTCTGAGTGGTAAGTAACTTGGAGTAGTAATATGCATAAATTGTGCTAAAGACTATCAAAGGTACCCCCTTCGTAGAGAAATAACTGAGTTGGTTTTGTCTAGATTCGAACGTATTTAGACGCATATTAGTGTATAGATACATTCGAATCTAGACAAACCCAAGTCAGTTATTTATGGACGGAGGGAGTAGTATTTTTTAGATGCTAAAATGGAAAAGAAGATCCAACTTCTGGCAATGTTGGGATTCGAGAGTCTTGATCCAACGCTCAATATCCGAAGTTATTCGTACACTGTATATAACTAGTAAATTGCACATACCCTGCACGTGAGAGTCAGATAATATACGTCTGACATATCATCACTATATAAAATTATAATAGGTAAAGGAGAAAAAATATAAATTTGATCAACATGTATGAAGTATGGATGTATATTTAGTTCTTGAACTTTGTATATCATGTAGAAGTCAATGAGTATTAGCTATCTAAAACTTGAAAATTTTGGTAACATGGTCCAGAGAAACGAGGGAGAAGATTCTGGAATGATGGAGAAGTGTGTTTTGAGTTTTGTGCATAGCATTCATTATAATGAAAACTATCAATAGGATCTTCTAGATGCTAGAATGGAAAAGAAGATCCAACGGCTGGAAATGTTGGGATTCACGAGTCTTGATCCAACGGACAATATTCAAAGTTATTCATACACTATATAGTGGTAAGATAAGATAAGAAATAACTAGTGAGTTACAAGTGTCTTGCACATGAGAATCAGATAATAGAAGTATGACATATCATTTTTTATATCATATTATAGTAGGTGAAACTGAAAGAACACATTATAATTTCGATCCACGTCCATAAAGTATCACGTGTGTTTGGTTTTTGTACTTTTTGTATAATCTATAAATCAACCTATAGCTACCTAAATAATCCGCGTCCATAAAACTGATCCGTAAATAAATTCTATTCTATAGGAGTACGTGGGTGGGGCCGGGGGGAACTGCATGCCTTTTTGTCTCCAGAACCGCTCATGCATGCATCTCCTGATCTTCCTAGTGGTTCCTTTCTTCTTGATTCCATTCATTTTCTGTCTCTCGGCCGAACCTACAAAACAAAAGAACGAGCCAATAAGCATCCATGGCAGCGTTGTTCGACATGATGTACTACTTCGTGGACCCTAGCAACAACACACTATAGATGGCGTATACCAACAGAGCGTTGGTGGTGAATGATTACATCGAGAAAATCCAAAAGCTCCTGGAGGAAACGAACGATAAGATTATGGCCTCGATGTTGAGTACACCAACGATCAATCATTGACGCAAAAGGCTGCTGTCGTCCAGCTATGTGTGGGCATGGATTGCTTGGCCAACCATTAGGGATGCAGACGGACGACCGCCAGACCATCCAAACGTGTCTGCCTAATCTAACTCATATGCTAATCGTGTACTCATTAATACTGAGCTAATTTATTTCCTTACTTTGCATGGCATCTGGCGGATTGTCTGGCTCGTCCGTCGGACTATCCACATGCATGCCTACCTACCATATCTGCCAGGCCGACTATGTTGGAGATATGCCCAAGAGGCAATAATAAAAGTGATTATTATTATATCTTTGTGTTTATGATGAATGTTTACATCCCATGCTATAATTGTATTATTAGGAAACACTGATACATGTGTGTTTTGTAAACATATAAGAGTCCCTAGTAAGCCTCTTGTTGAACTAGCTTGTTGATTAATTGATGATTATGGTTTCCTGATCATGGACATTAGGATGTGATTAATAACAAGGTCATATCATTAGGAGAATGATGTGATGGACACACACCCATAGTAAGCGTAGCATAAGATCAAGTCATTAAGTTCGTATTGCTGTAAGCTTTCAAATCACATAGTAACCTATTCCTTCGACCATGAGGTTATGTTAATCACCATCACCGGATGAATACTTTGATAACATCAAACGCCGCTTCGTAACTGGGTGGTTATAAAAGTGTCATTGGGTATTCTGAAAGTATGTGTTGAAGCTCATGAACCAAGATTGGGATTTGTCCATCCATATGACGGATAGATATGCTCTGGGCCCTCTCGGTGGAATGTCATCTAGTTAGCTTGCAAGCATGTGACTAGATCACAAGGGATGACATATCACGGAACGAGTAAAGAGTACTTATCAGTAACGAGGTAGAACTAGGTATGGAGATACCGACGATCAAACCTCGGATAAGTATAATATCGTGAGACAAAGGGAATTAGTTTCATATGTAAATGGTTCAATCGATCGCGAAGTCATCGTTGAGTATGTGGGGGCCATTATGGATCTCCAGGTCCCGCTGATGGTTATTGATAGGAGATGTGTCTCTATCATGTCTACATATTCACGAACCGTAGGGTGACACACTTAAGGTTCGAAGTTGTTTTAAGTAGATATGGAATGTGCGTTGGAGACCGAATGTTGTTCGGAGTCTCGGAATGGATCCGGGACATCACGAGGAGATCCGGAATGGTCCGGAGAATAAGATTCATATATAGGAGATCATTTATGAGATAGGAAATGTTCCGGAGTGTTTGTATGAGGATTCTAGAAGGTTTCGGAATGTTCCGGAAGGTTCTAGAAGATATCTTGGAGTTTGCTTGAAAATCAAGATAGGGATCAAGGAGTCCTGTTGGGTCAAGATAAGGAGTCATGGGGGAGGAGGATTCCTCCCCACCTCCCCAACCCGCCGGCCCCATAGGAGGGGAGTCCTACAAGGACTCCCCTTCCCTGGCGCGCCCTCCCTCTTTAAATAGAGGGGCAGGGGCGCCCCCTCCTCACACGCTCTCATAACGTCCAATCTCTGCCGCCTCTCTCCTCCACCATATTCTGCACAGGCATAGGCGAAGCCCTGCAGAATTCTCTACTCCACCACCACCACCACGCCGTCGTGCTGCTGGGATTCCGTGGAGAAGATCTACTACCTCCGCTGCTCGCTGGAACGGGGAGAGGAAGGTCTGCTTCGACTCCGCACGTGTGACCGACTGCGGAAGCGCTGCCGAATTGCGGCGCCGGAAGGATCGTCAACTTGACCAAGGGCGGAAGCGCTGCTGGAACGTGACGCCAGAAGGATCGTCTATTTGACCGAAGGCGGAAGCGCTGCTGGAACGCGACGCCGGAAGGATCGTCCACACGATCTTGAGATCGGCAAGTGATCGACTACATCAACCACGAGATCTAATCTCGTTAACGCTTTCGGATCTACGAGGGTTAGTTCCCATCTATCTCGTTGCTCATGTCTAATAGATTAGATCTTGGCTTTTATCTAGATTAGATCTAGGTTTTGTTCGTTCTTGCGGTAGAAATTTTTTGTTTTCCATGCTACGAACCCATCAGTGGTATCAGAGCCGTATCTATGCGTAGATCTGTTGCACGAGTAGAACACAATGTTTTGTGGGCGTTGATGCTTTTGTTGTCGGTGTCTTAGCGTGTACTTTGCATCTTGCGGCATGGTGGGATGAAGCGGCTCGGGCTAACATTACATGTCATCGCACATGAGACTTGCTCCACGCTTGACGTGCAACTTGCTTTGCACAAGTGGCTTTGCGGGTGTCTGTCTCTCCCACCATAGTTAAGATTCAATTTACAATGAGCATCTTGACAACACTTGTATCAACGTTGTGGTCCTTGTTCGTAGGTAAGATCGGTGTTATATGAAAGCCCCAAACCACGTAAAACATGCAAAGAAAATTAGAAGCGTCTAACTTGTTTTTGCAGGGGTTTTGTGATGTGATATGGCCAACATGTGATTGTGATTGTATTTGATGTATGCAATGATCCTTGTTGTAATATGGCAACCGGCAGGAGCCTAATGGTTGTCTTTAATTCTGTTAAGACCTGCGTGTCTATTCATCTTGTAATAGCTTTATTCCAAGTAGTTGTAATAGTTGCTGGTGATGATGGACAACCATGAAGCGGCGCCACTGACCTTGACGCAATGCTGGTGATGATGGAGATCATGTTCGTGCTTTGGAGATGGAGATCAAAGGCGCAAGAAGAAAAGGCCATATCATATCACACTAATTATGAATTGCCTGTGATGTTAATCCTTTATGCATCTTGTATTGCTTAGATCGCGACGGTAGCATTATAAGATGATCCCTCTCACTAAATATCAAGTAATAAAGTGTTCACCCTTAGTTGGCACCGTTGCTAAGACTCGTCGTTTCGAAGCATCTCGTGATGATCGGATGTGATAGATTCTACGTGTGCATACAACGGGTGCAAGCCAGATTTGCACATGCGGAAACTAAGGTTATCTTGACGAGCCTAGCATGTACAGACATGGTCTCGGAACACGGAATACCGAAAGGTAGAGCATGAGTCATATAATTGATATGATGAACATGAAGATTGTTCGCCGATGAAACTACATCTTCTCTCGTGAAGATCGGACTTGGTGTAGTGGACTTGGTTCGTGTAATCACTAAGACAATGTGAGGGATGTTGTTTTGAGTGGGAGTTCACCTAGTTAGTTTAATAATTAAATTTGAACTCAATTTGTCATAAACTTAGTCTAAACTACTTGCAAATTGTTGTAGATTATGGCGACCCCCTCCATCAATTTCAATGCGTTCCTAGAGAAAGAAAAGCTTAAAAACAATGGAAGCAATTTCACGGACTGGTTCCGTGGACTGAAGATCGTCCTCAGGGCTGGTCAGTTGACCTATGTGCTCGATGCACCGCTAGGTGACCCACCTGCAGATAATGCCACCGATGACGAAAAGAATGTTTTCGCCACTCGGAAGAATCATTACTCCACAGTTCAGTGTGCCATCCTGTACGGTTTAGAAGCGGAGCTCCAACAAGCGTTTTGAGCACCACGACCCGTTCGAGATCATTAAGGAGCTCAGGCTAATTTTTGAGACTCGCGCGGCCATGGAGAGCTATGAGGCCTCCGAGAAATTCTTTAACTGTAAGATGGAAGAAGGAAGCTCCGTTAGCGAGCACGTGCTCACCATGTCTGGGTACGCTAAGAAGCTCCAAGAGTTGGGAATATCGATTCCTAATGAATTGGGGATTCACCGTCTCCTTCAATCACTGCCACCAAGTTACAAGAACTTTGTGATGAACTACAACATGCACTGCATGAACAAGACGTTGCCTGAACTGTCGTCCATGCTGAAAACTGCTGAAGTGGAGATCAAGAAGGAGCAACAAGTGTTGATGGTCAATAAGACCACCAATTTCAAGAAACGGGGCAAGCCTAAGAACAAGGGCAACTTCAAGAAGGACGGCAAGAAAGCTGCCGCACCTGCTAAGAAGCCCAAGGCTGGTCCTAAGCCTGAAACTGAGTGCTTCTACTGCAAGGGTGCTGGTCACTGGAAGCGTAACTGCCCCAAGTACCTGGCGGATCTGAAGAACGGCAACATCAAGAAGAAAGGTATATTTGATATATGTGTTATAGATGTGTATCTTACTAGTAATCGTAGTAGTGCCTGGGTATTTGATACTGGTTCGGTTGCTCATATTTGTAACTCGAAACAGGAGCTGCGGAATAAACGAAGACTGGCAAGAGACGAGGTGACGATGCGCGTTGGAAATGGCTCCAAGGTTGATGTGATCGCCGTCGGCACGCTCCCTCTACATCTACCTTCGGGATTAGTTTTAAATTTAAATAATTGTTATTTGGTGCCTGCGTTAAGCATGAACATTATATCTGGATCCTGTTTATTGCGAGACGGTTACTCTTTTAAGTCTGAGAATAAAGGTTGTTCGATTTATATGAGTAATATCTTTTATGGTAATGCACCTGAGATGAATGGTTTATTCTTACTGAATCTCGATAGTAGTGATACACATGTTCACAACATAGATGCTAAACGAATTAAATTGAATGATAATTCTACATACATGTGGCACTGTCGTCTTGGTCACATTGGAGTGAAGCGTATGAAGAAACTCCATTCAGATGGACTTCTTGAATCACTTGATTTTGAATCACTTGAAAGATGCGAAGCATGTCTAATGGAAAAATGACTAAGACTCCATTCTCTTGGTACAATGGAGCGAGCTACAGACTTATTGGAAATAATACATACGATGTGTGCGGTCCAATGAGTGTAGGCATCGCGTGGTGGATATCGTTATGTCTCACTCACTTTCACGGAATGACTTAAGTAGATATGGGTATGTCTACTTTATGAAACATAAGTCCGAAACTTTCGAGAAGTTTAAGGAATTTCAAAGTGAAGTGGAAATCATCGTAACAAGAAGATTTAAGTTTCTGCGTTTCTGATCGCGGAGGTGCATATCTGAGTTATGAGTTTGGCATGCATTTAAAGAAATGTGGAATACTTTCGCATAGTTGACACCGCCTGGGAACACCACAGCGTAATGGTGTGTCCGAACGTCGTAATCCGAACTCTCTTAGATATGGTTCGTCTATGATGTCCTCTTACAGATTTACCGTTATCATTTTGGGGCTAGCATTAGAGACAGCCGCATTCACTTTAAATAGGGCACCATCTAAATCCGTTGAACGACACGTACGAATTGTGGTTTGGTAAGAAACCTAAGTTGTCGTTCCTTTAAAGTTTGGGGTTTGCGAGAGCATATGTAAAGAAGTTACAACCTGATAAGCTAGAACCCAAAAGCGGAGAAATGCGTCTTCATAGGATACCCTAAAAGAAACAATTGGGGTATACCTTCTATCATAGATCCGAAGGCAAAGGTTTTCGTTGCAAGAATGGATCCTTTCTTGAGAAGGAGTTTCTCTCGAAAGAGGTGACTGGAAGGAAAGTAGAACTCGATGAGGTTATTGAACCTTCTCTCGGATTTGAGAGTAGCGCAGCACCGGAAGATGTTTTGTGCCGCCTGCACCAATTGGAGAGGAAGCTAATGATAATGATCATGAAACTTCAAACGAAGTTACTACTGAACCTCGCAGGTCAACGAGGGTTCGTACCACTCCTGATTGGTATGACTCTGCCTTGAACGTCATGTTGGTGGACAACGCTGATGACCCTGCGACGTATGAAGAAGCTATGGTGAGCCCAGATTCCGACAAATGGCTAGAAGCCATGAAATCCGAAATGGGATCCATGTACGAAAACCAAGTGTGGACTTTGGTGGACTTACCGGATGGCCGTAAGGCTGTCGAGAACAAATGGATTTTCAAGAGAAAAACAGATGCTGATGGTAATGTTACCGTCTATAAAGCTCGACTTGTCGCGAAAGGGTTCCGACAAATTCAAGGAGTTGACTATGATGAGACATTCTCACCAGTAGCGAAGCTAAAGTCTGTGAGGATTTTGTTAGCAATTGCTGCACATTTCGATTATGAGATTTGGCAGATGGATGTCAAAACGGCGTTCCTTAATGGTGACATTGAGGAAGAGTTGTATATGGTACAACCCAAGGGTTTTGTCGATCCTAAAGATGCTGACAAGGTATGCAAGCTTCAGCGCTCCATTTATGGACTGAAGCAAGCATCCCGGAGTTGGAATCAACGTTTTGATAAAGTAATCAAAAACTTTGGATTTATACAAACTTATGGAGAAGCTTGTATTTACAAGAAAGTGAGTGGGAGCTCTGTAGCTTCCTAGTACTATATGTAGATGACATATTGTTGATTGGGAATGATATAGAACTTCTTAATAGCGTCAAAACCTATTTGAATAATAGTTTTTCAATGAAGGATCTTGGCGAAGCGGCATACATTCTAGGCATCAAGATTTATAGAGATAGATCAAGACGCCTAATAGCGCTTTCACAAAGTACATACTTGGACAAAGTTCTAAAGAAGTTTAGAATGGAAGATAGCAAGAAAGGGTTCGTGCCCATGTTGTCAGGTAAGACCTTGAGTAAAACTCAAAGTCCAGCTACGGCAGAAGATAGAGAGAAAATGAATAATATTCCCTATGCCTCGGCCATAGGTTCTATCATGTATGCCATGCTGTGTACAAGACCGGATATAGCACATGCTGTTAGTTTGACTAGCAGATATCAAAGTGATCCTGGAATGGAGCACTGGACAGCGGTCAAGAATATCCTAAAGTACCTAAATAGGACTAAGGATATGGTTCTTTCTTATGGAGGTGATGAACAGCTTGTTGTAAACGGTTACACCGATGCTAGTTGGAACACCGATCGGATGACTCAAAGTCACAGTCGGGATACGTATTTATTTTGAATGGTGCTGCAGTGAGCTGGAGGAGTGCGAAGCAAAGCGTTGTGGAAAATCTTCAACTGAATCGGAATACATAGCTGCTTCGGAGGCTGCACAAGAAGCCGTTTGGATGAAGGAATTCATTACTGAACTCGGCGTGGTTCCCAGTGCGTTGGACCCGATGGCCATCTACTGTGACAACACAGGTGCCATAGCTAATGCGCAGGAGCCAAGGTCACATAGCAAGCTGAAGCACATCAAGCTACGTTTCCACGCTATTCGCGAGTATGTCCGAGATGGTGACATAAAGATTTGCAAAGTACACACTGATCTGAATGTGGCAGATCCGTTGACTAAACCTCTCTCTAGGGCAAAGCATGACCAACACCAAACGCCATGGGTGTTAGGTATATTACCATGTAATCTAGATTATTGACTCTAGTGCAAGGA
>CAJUXJ010000455.1:0-31916 GCA_910589775.1 Avena eriantha
AAACTTTTCAGAGAAGGAAGAAGAAAAAGGCTTCATCTGGAAGGTTTTGAGAAACACCGAGGATTGCCTATGGGGTTTGGATACCTCTAGATGATTTAAAAGGAATTTCACCTACTATATGTCAGCATTCTACCAACATAGAACCAGATGCAAAGCCAGTAGTAGAGCACCAACGACGTTTAAATCCTAGGATGAAGGAAGTGGTAAGGAATGAGGTATTGAAACTCCTTGATGCTGGTATTATTTACCCTATTGCTGATAGTGAATGGGTTAGTCCTGTTCATTGTGTTCCTAAAAAGGAGGTATTACCGTTGTTCCTAATGATAATGATGAGCTTATTCCTCAAAGAATAGTAGTAGGCTATAGGATGTGCATCGATTTTAGAAAAGTCAATAAAGTTACTAAGAAAGATCACTACCCGCTTCCTTTATTGATCAAATGTTGGAAAGGTTGTCTAAAAAGACCCATTTTTGTTTTCTTGATGGTTATTCTGGTTTCTCTCAAATTGCTGTTAGACAACAAGATCAAGAAAAACTACTTTTACATGTCCTTACGGAACTTATGCTTATAGCCGTATGCCTTTTGGTTTATGTAATGCTCCTGCTACTTTTCAAAGGTGCATGTCTGCTATCTTTCGTGGTTTTTGTGAGGAAATTGTAGAAGTGTTCATGGATGACTTCTCTGTCTATGGAACTTGTTTTGATAATTGTATGCACAACTTGATAAAGTTTTGCAGACATGTGAAGAACTAATCTTGTTCTTAATTGGGAGAAATGCCACTTCATGGCTAATGAAGGGATTGTCCTCGGGCATAAAGCTTCTGAAAGAGGCATAGAAGTTGATAGAGCTAAGGTTGAGGCAATTGAGAAGATGCCATGTCCAAGAGACATCAAAGGTATTCGTAGTATCCTTGGTCATGCTGGTTTTTATAGAACATTTATTAAAGACTTTTCTAGGATATCAAAACCCCTTACTAATCTTCTTCAAAAAGATGTACCCTTCGTTTTTTGATAATTGTAAGGAAGCTTTTGAAACTCTTAAGAAGGCTTTAACGACAACCCCTATTGTTCAACCACCTGATTGGAGTTTACCCTTTGAAATAATGTGTGATGCTAGTGATTTTGTTGTAGGTGCTGTCCTTGGGCAACAAATTGATAAAAAGTTAAATGTTATTCATTATGCTAGTAAGACTTTAGACGTTGCTCAAAGGAATTATGCTACTACTGAAAAAGAATTTCTAGCTGTCATTTTTGCTTGTGATAAGTTTAGACCCTATATTGTAGACTCAAAAGTCACCATTCATACTGATCATGCTGCTATTAAATACCTTATGACAAAGAAGGGCGCTAAGCCTAGGCTTATTAGATGGGTGCTGCTTTTACAAGAGTTTGATTTACATATAGTGGATAGGAAAGGTGCTAAAAACCCTGTAGCTGATAATTTATCTCGATTGGAAAACATCTCTTTTGACCCTATGCCTGTTAATGATAGTTTCCCAAATGAACAGTTAGTCGCAGTAGGGGTAAGCTCGCGAGGGAGCCCTTGGTACGCTAATTATGCTAACTTTATTGTCTCCAAGTATTTGCCTCCAACTTTTACAGCTCAACAAAGGAGGAAGTTCTTCTATGATTTGAGGCATTATTTTGGGATGACCCACACTTATACAAAGAAGGAGTGGATGGTATTATGCGAAGATGTGTTCCAGAATATGAACAAAAGGAGATATTGCGTAAATGTCATGGTAGTGCTTATGGAGGACATCATGTAGGAGATAGAACTGCACAAAAGGTGCTACAATCAGGTTTCTATTGGCCTACCCTTTTTAAAGATGCAAGAAAGTTATTTTATCTTGTGATGAGTGTCAACGTGTTGGTAATATTTCTAGACGCAATGAAATGCCTATGAACTACTCTCTAGTTATTGAACCCTTTGATTGCTGGGGATTTGACTTTATGGGTCCTTTCCCTCCCTCGAAAGGATACACTCATATTTTTGTTGCCGTTGATTATGTTACTAAGTGGGTAGAAGCCATTCCTACGAAGAGTGCTCACGGGGAAACCTCTCTAAAAATGCTTAAGGATGTTATCTTTCTAGGTTTGGAGCGCCTAGGTATCTCATGACTGATGGGGGTTCTCATTTCATTCATGGTGGTTTTAGAAAGACCCTTGCTAAATATGGTTTTAATCATAGAATTGCTTCAGCCTATCACCCCCAAACTAGCAGGCAACTATAGTTGTCAAATAGAGAAATTAAATCCATCTTGCAAAAGACTGTTAATAGATCTAGAAATAACTAGGCTAAAAAGTTGAATGATGCTTAATGGGCTTATAGAACTGCCTACAAAAACCCTATGGGGATGTCTCCTTATAAAATGGTTTATGGGAAAGCTTGTCACCTACCTTTAGAATTAGAACATAAAGCCTATTGGGCAGTTAAAGAACTAAATAGAGATTGTAAGCTCGCTGGTGAGAAAAGACTATTTGACTTAAGTTCTTTAGATGAATTGAGGAGTGAAGCCTATGAAAATGCTAGGCTCTTTAAGGAAAAAGTTAAAAGATGGCATGACAAGCGAATACTTAAGAGAGAATTTCATGTTGGTGAGAAGGTTCTATTATATAGGTCTTGTATCAGATTTTTTGCAGGAAAACTACTGTCAAAATGGGAAGGACCTTTCATTATTGAAGAAGTATACCGTTCAGGAGCAATAAAGATTTCTTCTTTAAAAGACAATACTACACAAGTATTGAATGGGCAGGGACTCAAACACTATATTGCTGGAGATTATTATAATGAAGATGTTGATGCCTTTCAAGTTATAACTCCGGAATGATTTATCAAGGACCAAATTCAGAGACCTGCAGAGTCCGATTCCAAATAGGTAACAGTTCTGGTAAGAAAAGTTCCATGAAATACTATCCAACTATATTTTTGCAATTTTTAGTCAATAAGGAAAGTTACGAAGCGAAAAAGGGACGGAAACGGAGCCAGGGTGGCCCACACCACCCTGTGGCGCGGGCCCCACCCCTAGCCGCGCCACCAGGTGGTGAGGCCACCACGGACTCCGCCTCCGACTCGTTTTCTCCCAGTACCTTCCTTTTAATATGAAACTTCGTAATATATAACCCCCCGGATCTCCCGAGGTTCGTATATCGTGTTTTCGTCGTGTTTTCGTTTCGATCTATTTCTGCCAGGACACACTCTTTGAAGGTTTAGAAGCACAATGGTGTCTGCCAAGGATAAAGGAAAGGAGCCCATGGAGGAAGATCTCCAAGACCCCAAGCAGGGGCTGGTACCTTTAGTTACATGCCCCGCATCAACGGAAGCCCTACGAGTCACTAAGGAGTTCTACGATAAGTACCGAGACTTGAGGAGGAAGGTGGACATGCTTCAATGGGAGAATAATAGGCTTCGCAAGATGCTGGAAGATTTCCTCACGACAACTAAGAAAATATTACCACCACCACCGAAGGAGTAATTCGTCATCAGGTTGGCATCCCCTTGGTTTGTTCCAAGCTTGGGGGAGTGCCGCGGTATCACATCACTATCTTCTATCTTTACCTTTTTAGTAGAGTCATATCATGAATAGAGGAGTTATTATGTAGTATGGTTTGCATTATGGAAGTGTCCCCTCTATCGTTAGATATGTATCCCTTGGTGTGAGTTGCCGTTATGGATTATTAATGAGAAGTTCTATCATTTACTCTTTGCATAGCTTATATTAGTTTTTAGTTCGTGGTTATATGATTGATCTTGTTGTTAGTATTGGTATCACTTTGGGATCATTGAGTTAATTTAGTTGGTTTTGGCAAACCTGGCTCGGTCAGTAGCACACTATTTTGAGAGTTGAATGAAAAAGATAGAAGTACTCTAAAGAAAAATAATTTCAACATCTTTCTTTCTTGATTTGGTCATAAGTCTAGTATTCTCTAGTTAAGATCTTCTGTGCTTCCAAGGAAGATTGCATGTTTGTCTTTATCGCTTGTATGTTTGTTTGTTTCCTTCAACTCTTGTACTTGCTACCTAGCCTTGCTAGCCAAAAACCTGTACTGAGAGGAAATTCTTCTCGTGCATCCACCTCCTTTAAACCAAAACTTTGCCATTTGTCTCCATCATACCTACCTAGTAGCATTATTGCTATTCCAAGTAAATTCTTGTTTGTCTACCTTCCAAATTAAACTTGTTATGTGAAAATTAGTGATTAAAGCTCTCACGAACTTGATGGCACACTTTACTTTCTTGCACTTAATAAACTTGAACCATTGTGCTCACCTATGTTGCGTATATGCTTGCACTTTGTAAGTTGTGAATTAGCAGAACCATGATGTCATGAGGAACGCTTTCAACATTGCACTGGTACTTAGTACCTAGTTGATATCATGTTCTTTTGTCTATGGATGTCGTCGGTGTGAAATGAAAGGGGATCTGTAAGTCCATGGAGTTATGCATATGTGTTAGAGAAACGTCTGGGCCACTGGTCTAATCCATGCTGACATGGTGGAAACCTGCAGCGTAACCATAACGAGTATCTATGAAGCATTCTTCTTATAAAAAATGATATAGAGATTGAGAAAAAGAGAAAAGAAAAAAAGGATATTATGAAAATAGGAAAGAGAGAAAAAAGCACCATATTCACATGGTAAATAAGAAGATTGCTGAGATACTTGTTGTCTGCTTGCCTTGCCATTTTGATATGGGGATTCTTCCGTATCATCGGGCTACCTCGTTGGCGGTTCTCTATGATACACATATGCTTACGATGACAAGAACTTACCGGTGACTAAACTTGAGTAGAATGAGGAGCGACCCTCGTATTCAAGGGACACGAGATTCTCAACTTACAACTTGTCAATGCATATCCTCATATATTATCACTTTAACCTTAATCACCTAAAGATGCCTATTATAGGGGCAATGAGAGCTGAAAGCTAGTAAGTATCATAATTTTTGGGAGCTCTTTATGAGACTTGCAATCCCTGCTTCTCTCTTTGAAGGGCCTTTCTTTTACTTTTTAGTTGAGTCAGTAAACCTACTCCCTTCTACCTCAGCAAGTACTTTGAGTTGTTGTGTTTCATTCATTCATATGATGATTTATTCAATCATGTTTCTTATGTTCCTTGTTTTGCACTTTGCTCTTATCTTGATGTTTACTACTTTGAAAGCTATCATTGAAAACCACTTATTTGTGAACTCCAGCAAATTATCAACTATTCTTCGACCAAGAGCTAAGTTTGCCATTACCAATTATGATTTACTTCATGTATCTCTATTGTGTTTCCTTTACCTATTACAAGTTGAGTTATATAATAGTGAGTTGTCTTCTATTATGATCTATGTATTGATGAATGTGATGCTTCTTGTCCGTATTCTTTTATCGACTCTTCACTCCATAAACCTGAGGCCATGTTTATTGAGCTCAGTTTCGCTTGGGGACAAGCGAAGTCTAAGCTTGGGGAGTTCATACGTCCATTTTGCATCACTATTCTATGTCATAATTCACTGTTATTCATTGATATATTTTGTATTGAGAGGTGATACTTATGTTATTTCATCTGTTTTTGCATGGTTGATGACTTTTGGAGCGTGGACCGCTACAGTCAGGATTCTAATGAAAAAGGTGTTGTTTGGAGGCAAAATTCGCAAAGATCAGAAAATCCGGGAGAATATACAGAAAATCCTATTTTTCCAGAAGACGAAGGAAGCTAGAAGGAGGGCTGGAGATGGGCCACAGGGGGGCCACACCACCCCCTGGCGCGGGCCAGCCCAGGCCGCGCCACCAGGTGGTGTGGCCGCCCTGGTCCACCCCTGGCACTCCCCTATGGCGTATTTATCCTCCTGAAACCTTAAGACTCGGGGAGCGACCACAGAAAGATTCCGCCGCCTCTGCGGGGTGGAAAACACCGAGAGAGAAAG
The DNA here is from genome assembly GCA_910589775.1 of Avena eriantha. NCBI lineage: Eukaryota > Viridiplantae > Streptophyta > Magnoliopsida > Poales > Poaceae > Avena > Avena eriantha. The sequence goes on from CAJUXJ010000455.1 coordinate 5,911, forward strand.
ATCTCTCCGGCAGACAGATTTCTGCCGAGGGAATTCCTTCCCGGAGAGGGGAGATCGTCGCCATCAACACCACCATCAATCTGTACTTCATTGGGATCATCATCATCATCACCATCATCATCAGCACCCTCATCACCATCTCCATATTGCTCTAACAATTGAGTTGAATCTTGCATAGTTCATAGGGGAAACTTTCCCGGTGTTGATTACTCTTTGTAGTTGATGCTATTGAGTGAACCATTGAATTATTGTTTATGTTCAGATTGTTATACATCATTATTCCATCTCTGATCATGATCCATATGATGTCTTGTGAGTAGTTCGTTTTTCTCTTGAGGACATGGGGGAAGTCATGTTGTTAGTAGTGGAATTGTGTTGAGAAAGATTCAATAGTTTGATATTTAAGTTGTGGTGTACTTCTTCTAGTGGTGTCATGTGAACATCGAATACATGACACTTCACCTATATGGGCCTAGGGGAATGCATTGTATATTTGGCTACTAATCGTAGGGGTTGCCGGAGTGACAGAAACGTGAACCCCCGTTAGGAAACCATTGCACAAGGGACGCAAGGGTCTTAGAGTTTAAAGCTGTGGTTAGGTTTCTACCTTAATTACTTTCTTGTACTTACGGATGTTTGCAAGGGGTATAATCACAAGTATGTATTAGTCCTAGGAAGGTTAGTACATTAGCACAGGTTCACCCACACAACACTTAGCAAGCTAAAGAAGATTAATCAACTATGTGAAGCGAAAGCACTTGACAGTCTGCCCATGTGTCCTCAAGAACGTTTGGTCATCTTAAGTAATACAACCGGCTTGTCCTTTGTTGCATAAAGGATTGGTCCACTTGCTGCATTTATTCCTACTGTCTTTTATTTACTCGTACTTTGTTTACTTGCTTTATCAAAAAACCCTAAAAATCCGTTTGCTAAGTATTTGTAGAGAATTCCTGATCCATACCACTAGCCAGCACCTTCTACTCCTCGTTGGGTTCGACACTCTTACTTATCGAAAATACTGCGATACACCCCCTATACTTGTGGGTCATCAAGACTATTTTCTGGCATGATAGATCGCGTACTTAACATTGCATACATGATAGATCCTATGGCTGAAGCATAGGGGATGTAAGACATCTTCTCTCTATCATCATCCGTTACAGGACATTGAGTCATACTCATTTTGCAATTCTTCATCATAGGTGTAAAACCCCTTTTGGTGTTTTCCATTTTGAACCTCTTCAAAATATTTTCGATGCAAGTACTTTGACTTAATGCTATTAGGTGCCTGATACATTGCTAACGTATCCATAATTTTTGATGTTCCATGCTTGGTTTTATCTACTTTCTTATGTTTTGTTCCAACTTTGGAGTACTTTTCATACACTTTCTTGGACTAACCTATTAATGAGATGCCACAGTGCCAGCTGCCTTTTTTCTGCTGTTTTTGGTTCCAGGAAGTCAGAAAATGAATATTCTTGGAATTGGACGAGACAAAAGCCAAAGTCAGTTTTTCACCGAGGGACACAAGGATCCAGAATATGAGACAGAGAGGGGCCAGGGGGCCGCCAGACCACCTGGCCGCGTGGCCTAGCCTGGCCCGCGCCAGGGGGTGGTATAGCCGCCTCCGGCACCCCCTTGGCCTCACCTTTCTCCTATAAGATGCCTCCGATACAGAAACCCTAAGGACCCGATCAAAATTCCACGAAAGAGTCTGTAGCCGCCGTCATCTCCATCCCTAGATCGGGAGGGATCTAAAGCTCTTCCTGGCACCCTGCCGGAGAGGGGAATTCATCCTGGAGGCCTTCTTCATCACCATGTAAGCCTCCGGTGTGATGCGTGAGTAGTTCATCTCTGGACTACGGGTCCATGTAGTAGCTAGATGGCTGGTTCTCCTCCTTTGTGCTATCATGTTTATATCTTGTGAGCTCCGTTCATGATCAAGATCATCTATTTGTAATCCTACATGTTGTGTTTGCAAGGATCCGATGGATATTGAGATGCTATTTCATATTGATTATTGATTCCATGATGTCTTTGTCATTTGTGATCTTGCATGCTTTCCGTTGTTAGTAGTTATCTTGGCCAAGTAGATGCTAGCAACTCCAAGAGTTAGTATTTATGCTCGATAGTGGGTTCATGCCTCTAGTAATCTAGGGAAGTGACAGAAATCTCTAAGGTACTAGATGTGTTGTTGCTACTAGGGAGAAAACAACAATCCTTTGTTCATAGAACAATTGTATTGTTTACTTTACATGCAATTCGTAATGCAATTATCCGTTGCTTGCAACTTAATACTGGAGGGGGTTCGGATGATAACCTGAAGGTGGATTATTAGTCATAGATGTAGTTGGATGGCGGTCTATGTATAATGTTGTAATGCCCAATCAAGTCTCAAAAGAGTCAAGATGCTTAGTATATGCATATATTGCTTTCTCGATGTTTGTCAATTGCCCCGCTGTAATTTGTTCACACAACATGTTATCTATCTTAAGGAGAGCCACCACTAGTGAACTATGGACCCCGGTCCTTTCTTTTACCATCAATCTACAATCAACTATTTGCTACTTTGTGTTTACTTTCTGCAAACTATTACTTTCTTCCCCTCGATACGTTTAATCCTTTGTTTTCAGTAAAACCGGTGAGATTGACAACCTCTTCGCAAGTTGGGGGAAAAGTTCTGTGGTTGTGTTGTGCAGGTCTCCACGTTGCTGCTGACACCGGTAGTGCGCCCTGCCAAAGTCCAGCTAGCAACACCTTTGAGGTGTTTCCTTGCTCCTACTAGATTGATAACCTTGGTTTCATAATTGAGGGAAAACTTGTTGTTGTGCTCATCATACCTTCCTCTTGGGGTTCCCCAACGGGCTCGATATATTTTGGGTTAAGTAGTGCCTTGATCTATCTCTATAGATCTTGATACCTAATATGTATGCAACTTCACCTAGATCTTTCATGGAAAATTGGTTACTCAAATATGCTTTCACGCGTTTCATAAGATCGACATCGTTTCCCATGAGTAATATGTCATCCACATATACTACTAAGAAAACAACTAAGCTCCCACTCGCTTTCTTGTAAACACAGAACTCTTGTTGATTTCGGACAAATGCAAAACTCTTGATCACTTGATCAAAACGTTGGTTACAGCTCCGAGATGCTTGCTTCAATCCATAAATGGACCTTTGAAGTATGCATACCTTTCCAGCATCCTTAGGATAAACAAAACCTTCTGGTTTCATCATATAGAACTCTTCATCAATGTGACCATTGAGGAATGCGGTCTTGAGATCCATCTGCCAAATTTCATAGTCGAAATGCGCAGCAATTGCTATTAAAATCCGGACAGCTTTAAGCATCACTACGGGAGAGTAAATATCATCGTAATCAACTCCTTGAATTTGTTGAAACCCCTTTGCGACAAGTCGAGCTTTGTGAATGGTCACATTACCATTCGCATCTGTCTTTTTTTTAAAGATCCATTTATTTTCCACGGCCTTACGACCTTCTGGAAGATCTACCAAGGTCCAAACTTGGTTCTCATGCATGGATCCTATTTCGGATTTCATGGCTTCTAGCCATTTCTCGGAGTCAGCACTATCCGTAGCTTCTTTGTAGTTTGTAGGTTCTTCCTATTCATCTAGGATGACAGGCATTACAATGCTACTGTACCAATCAGGAGTGGCACGAACTCTTGTAGACCTATGAACCTCAGGAGTCTCGACGTCGTTGTTTTGATCATCATCAATGGTTCTTCCTCCACATTGGAGAGCGGTCTCGGAACAACTTCCATTGCGCTACTAGGAATTTGGAGAGAAGGATCAACAACTTCATCCAACTCAATTTTCCATCCACTAACTCCTTTAGCAAGAAACTCTTTCTCAAGAAAGGTGCCGGTTTTTGCGACAAACGTTTTGCCTTTGGCTTGGTTGTAGAAAGTATACCCAATGGTTTCCTTGGATATCCTACAAAGACACATTTTTTCGATTTGGGTTCGAGTTTGTCAGGCTGTAGTTTCTTGACGTAAGCCTCGCATCCCCAAACTTTCAGAAATGACAACATTGGCTTTTTGCCATGCCATATCTCATATGGGGTTGTCTCTACGGATTTGGGTGGTGCTCGGTCTAAAATAAAAGCAGCGGTTTCTAACGCGTATCCCCAAAAAGACATAGACAAATCAATTAAAGACATCATGGACCGAACACTATCTAATAGAGTTCGGTTACGACGTTCCGACACACCATTACGCTATGGTGTTCCGGCTGGCGTAAGATGTGGGATAATCCCACAGTCCTTCAAGTGCATGTTAAACTCATAACTCAAATACTCGCCTCCTCGATCTGATCGAAGATGCTTGATTCTCTTGTTAAGTTGATTCTCTACTTCTTTCTGAAATTCCTTGAACTTTTCAAAGGTTTCAGACTTGTGCTTCATTAAGTAGATATATCCATATCTACTTAAGTAGTCAGTAAAGGTAACAAAGTAATGATAACCATTGCGCGTTGAGATGCTCATTGGTCCACATACATCCGTATGTATGATTCCCAGTAGGTCTACAGCTCTCTCCACTATCCCGGAGAATGGTGTCCTGGTCATCTTGCCCATGAGGCATGGCTCACATGTATCAAGGGATTCGAAATCCAATGATCCAAGAAGACCTTCTGAATGAAGCTTCTTCATGTGATTTATGCCAATGTGACCAAGACGGCAATGCCACATAAACATGGAATTATCATCACTACGCTTACAATGTTTAGCATCAACACTATAGATGTGTGTATTACAATAAAGATCAAGTAAGAATAAACCATCACACACAGGAGCATGAACATAGAAAACATCATTCATATAAATTGAACAACCATTTGTTCCTGATTTAAATGAATAACAGTCTTGCAACAAGCAAGACCCACTCACAATATTCATACTCAATGCGGGTACATAGTAGCATTTATTCAAAACCAATAGTAATCCTGACGGTAGACGGAGATGCAGGGTGCCGATGGCCATCACTTCGAATGTCGAACCATTGCCGACGCGCATCGTCACCTCGTCCTTCCTTAGGCGCCTCCTACTCTGCAGATCCTGCTGAGAGTTACAAATGTGAGCAACAGATCTGGTATCGAATACCCAGGTGTTACTCCTGGTGCTTGTAAGGAACACATCAATAACATGTATATCACATATACCTTTGTCCTTGGCGGCTATCTTGTCGGATCGCTTGTCTTCAAGGTACTTGGGGCAGTTGTGTTTCCAGTGCCCATCCCCTTTGCAGTAGTAGCACATACTGTCGGGCTTAGGGCCAGGCTTGGCAGTCTTTGAGGTACTGGCAAAGATCTTGCCATCCCTCTTGGACTTCTTGCCATTGCCCTTTCCCTTTTGTCCCGGCTTGTTAAAGTTGGTGGTCTTATTGACCATCAACACCGTGTGCTCCTTCTTGATTTCAACCTCAGCAGTTTTGAGCATGGCGAACACCTCAGCAAGGGTCTTAGTCATCCCTTGGATGCTGTAGTTCATCAAAAAGCTCTTATAGCTAGGGGCAGTGAGTGAAGCACCCTATCAATTGCGAGCTCCTCCGGGATTTTGTAATCCAGGGCGTTCAAACGCTTAACGTAGCCAAACATTTTGACCACGTGCTCACTAATACTGCTGTGCTCTTCTAGTTTAGCAGTGAAGAAGAGCTCGGAAGCATCATACCTCTCTGCACGGGCCTGTGGAGCAAAGACGGCCTTGAGATCCTCAATGATCTCATAAGCATTCATCTTCTCAAAACGCTTTTGAAGCTCCGGCTCCATGGCATAGAGCATTCCACTCTGGATGAGGGAGAAATCGTCCACCTTGGACTACCAGACATTCTTTTCGTCCTGGGAAGCGGAATCTGTTGGCTTGGCCGGAAGCTCAGCCTCGATGACATAAGTCAACTTGTAGGGGACTAGGAGGATCCTAAGATTGCGGAACCATGCGATGAAGTTCGTTCCATCAGTTTTCAGCTTGTCCTTCTCGAGGAAAGTGCTAAGGTTGAAGGTGGGTGGGCGAGACATCTACAATGGATTTGCAAAGTGTTTAGACCATGTTCATAATAATGAGTTCAAGTTTTAATTAAAAGAACTCCCACTTAAACGAACATCCCTCTACTCGTTTAGTTATCACATGATCCCAATCCCCTGCACCTCCCCTGATCGTCACGGCCATCAGTGTAGTATCAAAGGTGGACATTCCCTAATGTCAATCATATCAACTATGTGATTCATGCTCGACCTTTCGGTCTCCTGTATTCCGAGGCCATGTCTGCACATGCTAGGCTCGCCAGTTCTAACTCGTGTGTATCCACAGTGCATGCAACATGGCTTGCACCCACTGTATGCAAACGTAGATATGTCTGACCCCTACTCACCGCAGGGCGCCTCATACCGAAGAACTTTCTTGGTGGTGCGCATACAAGGGGAATACGATAACTGGAATACTGTGAAGGATTATCTTATTATGCTACCGTCGAATATAAAAATACCAGCACAATAAGTAATAATTCAAAAGTAAAGTGTTATGACGTGGGTATAGGATTATGATCATCATTAAAAGCTTCAATGAAAGTTTCATAAACTTGTCATTGCCACGTTATGATACTTGCCCCTATGCAATAATAAAAAATAGACGCTTCTATATTATCTATTACAAGTTTTACGCAGCTTTAGGGCTTTCGCAGTAGAACCCCTTCCCATCTACGAACGTGGAGCCACAACATGGATTCAATGATTGTCGTTCTTCTTCCCTTTTTAGGGCCCTCCAATGTCAATGCCATATCAACTACTGTAGAGAGACAGACACCCCCTAAGCCACTTTGATTCGTGTACCAGTCTCGTGAATCACCACGTGAGGTCGGTTGGGGGGCCGCTTCATCAAACTGTGCCGCGATATGAACAATAACACTAAATAGGGTAGCAACTAGAGAATAAATTCCCACATATCGCTATGTGTTCTATCCGTACGACATGTCTACCCAGAGACCCGCTCTGATACCACTGAAGGGTTCCGTAGCAGAAAACAAAAAAATCTATCTACTCGAACACTAATACCAGGATCTATACTATGTAGACATAAGTAACGGAGAAGGAATTCGGTATTCATACCTTTGAAGATTGAGGCACGCCTTATGCAGGAAGGAGTATATTGATGAAGATGAGCAGCACCCCAAGTGTGGTGCCTCCGAAGTTCGTCACACGTCCGGTGTAGGAGACGTCAACCGGACTCCGATCCAGCCGAGCAGCGGAAGAAGTAGATGCTGGATCGCAGATCACACGACGGTGGTGTGAAGGTGGAGAACTCACCCACGAGGTCCTCCCCAATATTACGGAGAAGTGCTCAATGGATGAGAGAGAGAATGAGAGGGAATGGGATGATTCCAAAGGGGGAGGGAGACCCTTATATATAGTGGGAGGGGGCACACCACCCAGGGGCCAGGCAGTGTGGGACTAAACCCCACACCCGCCGGCCACCTAGCGGCAGCCGCTCTCTCTAGGCGCCATGCCCTATTGGGCCTCCCTTCGGGTGAGGCCCATTAGCATTATGATGCCTTTATTAATAAAATAAAATATATATTTAATATTAATTCTCCAATTAACATTCAAATACACATATTATATTATTCCTTCACTCCGGAACACCTTCCGGACCCCTTCCGATCTCTATCGTATGTTACCCGAAACTATTCTGGTTTCTCTTTCTCTATTTCTCTTATGATACCTCATCTACCCTAAGCATCCCGACCCTTAAGCGTGACATCCTTCGGTTCTGAAACACTCCGGGCATGATTGAGACTACTCTCACATCAATGATCAAAAAAGGGACCTGGATGGCCATGTGACCCCCGTGCGTTTCACGAATATAATCGCTCGAACCGCGAGATAGTCGTTTCCCATTCCCTTTGTCATTCGATACCTAATTCATCCGAGACTTGATCTTCAGTATCTCCATACCTTAGTTCGATCTCGTTACCGATGAACTTGTTTTCTCGTTCTCCTGTTGTTACATTCCGTGACCAAGTCACATGCTTGTAAGCTTCATTAATACAACGTCACTGAGATGGCCACATGTATTGTTCCGTTACATGGACTAGACAAATCCTGGTCTTGATATGTACTCCTCTACACATCCCTTCAGAAAACCTGAGTGGCACCTTTTTGATCACCCTGTTATGAGATGATTCTTGATAACCATCTAAGCTTCTTTCGGAATGGTGATTTGCATTACCTCACAGTCAAAGGATCAGGTTGCGAGGTTCTCCGTGTTTTATCATCAATGGTGAACGTTGTAACTAGATCTCATTCAAGATATAACGGTCGGATGTTTGTCTATCATGTTATTCAACTAATAACATGGCCTCATTGTCAATTGGCATAAATGCCCATGATCTTGAAACCCAGACCATCCTCATGACCAATGAACTAGTTCGCTAGAGGTAACTAGAGACACGGTTTGTTTACATACCACACGTGTATTAATGTTTTCCATTAACACAGTTATAGCACAGTATGAAACATATTATGAACACATAGGAGATATATCAAATAATACACTTTATTATTTGCCTCTAGGGCATAAATCCTTCAGTATTTGGCGGACAAGAAGGTCGGCAAGGAAACAAAGGTATATGTGATATACATGTTATTGATGTGTACTTGACTAGTACTCGCGGTAGCACCTGGGTATTTGATACGGGATCGGTTGCTAATATATATAACTCGATTCAGGAGCTGCGGAACAAGCGACACCTAGCAAGGGATGATGTCACGATGCGGGTCGGCAATGGATCAAGAGTTGATGTGATCGTCGTCGGAACGCTGCCTCTCCATATGCCGTCGGGATTAGTGATAAATCTAAATAATTGTTATTTGGTGCATGCACTGAGCATGAACATTGTATCCGGATCGTGTTTGATGTGAAGTGGTTATTCCTTTAAATCTGAAAACAATGGTTGTTCGGTTTACATGAATGATATCTTTTATGGTCATGCACCTGTGGTGAATGGTTTATTTCTGTTGGATCTCGATAGTAGTATTACACATATTCATAATATTGATGCTAAAAGGATTAAACTTGATAATGATATATCTGCATATGTGGCACTGCCGCCTAGGTCATATTAGCGTTAAACGCATGAAGAAACTCCATTCTAATAGAGTTTTGGAATCACTTGATTTTGAATCATTTGATACATGTGAGCCATGCCTTATGGGCAAGATGACTAAAACGCTGTTTTCCGGTTCAATGGAACGGGCGACAGATTTATTGGAAATCATACATACTGATGTGTGTGGACCAATGAGTGTGTCGGCGCGAGGTGGATATCGTTATTTTGTTACTTTCACGGATGATTTGAGTAGATACAGGTATATCTATTTGATGAAACATAAGTCTGAAACCTTTGAAAAGTTCAAGGAATTTAAGAATGAAGTGGAAAATCATCGTACCAAAAAGATCAAATTTCTATGGTCCGACAGTGGAGGAGAGTATCTTAGTTACGAGTTTAGCACACATATGAAAGACTGTGGAATATTTTCACAACTCACGTCTGCTGGAACACCATAACGTGATGGTGTGTCGGAACGTCGTAATCGTATTTTATTGGATATGGTTCGATCTATGATATCTACGACTAACTTGCCACTGTCATTTTGGGGTTATGCACTGGAAACCGTTACATTCAGTTTAAATCGGGCACCATCTAAATCCGTTGAAACGACACCGTATGAATTATGGTTTGGAAACAAACCTAAGTTGTCATTTCTTAAAGTTTGGGGATGCGATGTTTATGTGAAGAAACTTCAGCCAGATAAACTCGAACCCAAAGCGGAAAAATGCGTCTTCATAGCATACCCTAAAGAAACGATTGGGTATACCTTCTATCACAGATCTGAGGGAAAGGTTTTTGTTGCCAAAAATGGATCCTTTCTTGAGAAGGAGTTTCTCGTGAAAGGTGTGAGTAGTCGGAAGGTAGAACTCGAAGAGGTTATTGAACCTTCTCTTCATGAAATGGCGAGTGGCGCAGCACCAGAAATTGTTTCGGAGTTGACTTCACCTGATGAAGAGAGAGCTAATGATAATGATCATGAAACTCCGAAAGAGGACACTACCGAACCTTGCAGGTCAAGCAGGACACGTGCAACTCCTGAACTGTACGTCAATCCTGTTATAAATTTCATGATTGATGAAATAGATGACCCTGCGATGTATGAAGAAGCGATGATCAGCCCGGATTCCAACAAATGGCTAGAAGCCATGAAATCTGAGATGGAATCCATGTACGAAAACCAGGTTTGGACCTTGGTGGACTTACCTCACGATTGAAAGGCCGTTGAGAATAAATGGATTTTCAAAAGAAAAACTGATGCTGATGGTAATGTGACCATCTATAAAGCTCGAATTGTCGCAAAGGGGTTTCAACAAATTCAAGGAGTTGACTACGATGAGACATTCTCTCCCGTAGTGATGCTAAAGTCGGTTAGGATTATGTTAGCAATTGCTGCATATTTCGATTATGTAATATGGCAGATGGATGTCAAAACCACGTTTCTCAATGATAATATTGAAGAAGAGTTGTATATTATACAACCTAAGGGTTTTATCGATCCTAAGGATGCTGATAAGGTATGCAAGCTTCAGCGATCCATCTATGGACTGAAACAAGCATCCCGGAGTTGGAATCTCCGCTTTGATGAGGTGATCAAAGAGTTTGGATTTGTCCAAACTTATGGAGAGGCTTGTATTTACAAGAAAGTGAGTGGGAGCAATGTGACATTTCTGATATTATATGTGGATGACACATTATTGATTGGAAATGATATAGATCTTTTAAATAGTGTTAAAAGTTACCTAAACAGCAAATTTTCGATGAAGGACCTTGGTGAAGCTTCATATATATTAGGCATTAAAACCTATAGAGATAGATCAAGGCGCCTAATTGGGCTATCGCAAAGTACATACCTTGATAAGATGTTAAAGAAGTTTAATATGGACGGAAGTAAGAAGGGGTTCTTACGTATGTTGCAAGGCAAGACATGAGTAAGACTCAAAGTCCGGCTACGACGGAAGAAAGAGAGATAATGGATAAGATACCCTATGCCTCAACCATAGGCTCTATAATGTACGACATGCTACATACAAGACCGGATGTGGCACATGCTATTAGTTTGACTAGTAGGTACCAATCTGATCCAGGTTCGGAATACTGGATAGCGGTCAAGAATATCCTTAAGTACTTAAGAAGAACTAAGGATATGTTTCTTGTATACGAAGGTGAAGAAGAGCTAGTCGCTAAGTGTTATGCCGATGCTAGCTTTGACACCGATCCGGATGACTCTAAGTCTCAATCTGGATATGTATTTCTCTTGAACGGAGCAGAAGTTAGATGGAGGAGTTCCAAACAACCTGTGGTGGCTGGATCAACAACAGAGGCAGAATATGTTGCTGCTTCAGAAGCGGCATAGGAAGCGGTTTGGATGAAGGAGTTCATAACGGAACTAGGTATGGTTCCTAGTGCATTGGACCCAATGGTGATCTATTGTGACAACAATGGAGCCATAGCCAACACCAAGGAACCAAGCTCTCACAAGAATTCCAAGCATATTAAGCGCCGGTTTCACTCCATCCGCGAGCATGTCAAGGATGGAGATATAAAGGTTTGAAAAGTACACACGAACCTAAATGTAGCAGATATGTTGACTAAAGTTTTCCCTAGGGCAAAAAATGATCCACACCAGAACTCCATGGGTGTTAGATTTATCACTATGTGAACTACATTATTGTCTCTAGTGCAAGTGGGAGACTGAAGGAAATATGCCCTGAGAGGCAATAATAAAGCCGTTATTACGTATTCCTTGTATATGATAGATGTTTATTTTGCATGCTATAATTTATTCATAGGAAACGTCAATACATGTGTGTTTAATAAACAAATAAAAAGTTCCTAGTTATGCCTCTCTTATAGACTAGCTCGTTGATTAACAAGATGATCAAAGTTTCCTGATCATGGACATTGGATGTTGTTAATAATGAGGTCACAACATTTGTGAAATGATGTGATGAACATTCATCCTAAGTATAGCATTACGACCAAAGTCATTATGTTTATATTGCTATAACATCATACGAAGTAATCTTTATCCTTAGACCATGAGATCATGTTAATTGCTAACATCAGAAGAGTAACTTGATAACATCAAACGTCACACCGTAAAAGGGTGACTATAAAGGTGGGTTCAGATACTCCGAAGATGTTATGTTGAGGCTCATGGATCAAGAGTGGAATTTGTCAATCCCGATGACGAATAGATATACTTTGGGCCCTCTCGGCGATATCACATTAAGATAGCTTGCAAGCAAGTGATGTGATCACTAGAATGTTATATCACGGGAATTAGAAAAGAGTGCATGTCGGTAACGAGATCAAACTAGGTATTTGGATACCGATGATCGAATATTGGACATGTAATATATCACGAGACAAAGGGATTAAGTTACTAGCGTTAAAGATTCTCACGATCACAGAAATCATCGTTGAATGTGCAGGAGTCAGTATGGATCTCCAGGTCCCGCTTCTGATTATTGATTTGAGAGGAGTCTCAATCATGTCTGTATTATTCGCAAACCGTAGGGTGACACACTTAAGGGTTTCCAAACACCATTTTGGAGCATATATGTTTTAGACGAAAGAATTGCAAAGCGCTGAAATTCTTTCGATGGAAACCAGAATTGTTTCGGGTGAAATTGCAGAAACTGGTTATGCATGTGATATTAAAATGTTACAAGGGGTTTTATGTGAATGTTTGTTAATTAAAGTAATTAACAAAATTCTGAATAAAATAAATAGAAGAGTTTTATTAAATGAGAGTTGTATTAAATATGGTGGGAATTTAATGCATGTGAGTGGAACTTTGGGTGGAGACTAAATTGATGTGAGTGGAGCTTCCACCACATGAATGAGGAAGAGGTGGGGGTGCCGACCATGGGAGGGGAGGAGCCCCTCCTCTCCTATAAAAGGCCCCTCTCTCCTCCCTCACAAAGCACACCTCCTCGTGAAGGATCTCTCTCCCCCTCTAGATATATTCCCCCATGGTCTTAGATTAGCGAGATACATGTTCCTGGTGGCATTGCATCTAGGAGGAGTTGCTGCTTCCGCTGATTCGCTAGAGCGAGGAGGTGGAGGTTGTTCGGTGGTCTGAACTTGTGTGCGAGGACAGATGCGCTGCTGATTTGCGGCGCTAGGACTTCCACACGATCTTGAGATTGGCAAGCGTACGACTACATCATCCACGAGTTCCAACTCGTTAACAAAGCCTTATTGTCTTCGAGAGTAAGTTCTCTATGGATGTATATCCACCCGTTGCTTGTATCTAGTAGATAGATCTTGGCGTATAGTTCCCATCGTAGGAAATTTTTTGTTTTCTATGCTGCGAACCCAACACGACAATAAAAAGTTGTCGTGATGCCAACGAGGGCACCAATCTTCATAGTGGTGGAGTCACGTCGGCCGCCCAGATGGTAGGAGGCGAGGCACTATATACCTCAATTACTAAAGCTAAACCCTATATTTAATCCCTAGATCTATATCCATGTTCCCTAGACCTAGACCATATACACTATGCCCTAGACCATGAATTGAACGCGTCGAAATCCTCTGTCATCTGCCCTCGTCCGATCGACCTCAAGTGTGACAAGGAGAAAACATAGAGAAAGAACATGCCAGTCGAAGGGGCTATTCGACCTGGGCGACCACATAGGGCCGCCAAGAAAAGTTATCGTGATGCCAACGAGGACACCGATCTTCGTAGTGGTGGAGTCACATCGGCCGCCCGGATGGTAGGAGGCGAGGCACTATATACTTCGATTACTAAAGCTAAACCCTATATTTAATCCCTAGATCTTTATCGATGTTCCCTAGACCTAGACCATATACACTATGCCCTAGACCATGAATTGAATGCGTGGAACTCCTCCGTCATCCGCTCTCGTCCGATCGATCTCAAGTGTGACAAGGAGAAAACATATAAAAAACATGTCAGTCAAGGGGGCTTTTGACCTGGGCGACCACACATGGCCGCCAAGAAAAAGTTGTTGTGATGCCAACGAGGGCACCAATCTTCATAGTGCAGACACGTCGGCCTCCCGGATGGTACGAGGCGAGGCACTATATACCTCGATTACTAAAGCTAAACCCTATATTTAATCCCTAGATCAATATCCATGTTCCCTAGACCTACTAGACGATATACACTATGCCCTAGACCATGAATTGAACGCGTGGAACTCCTCCATCCTCGTCCGATCGATCTCAAGTCTGATAAGGAGAAAACATAGAGAAAGAACATACCAATCGAAGGGGCTATTCGAACTAGGCGACCACAGAGGGCGCCAAGAAAAGTTGCGGCCCCCATGTCCTAGTCGCACAGCTTGGGCATGCATTTTATTATGCAATTTTTCTTGGGTGTGGCACAAAGCCTTGGTTTGATTCAGTTTCAATTAGGAACGCACTAGTTTAGGCTGTGTTTGGTAGCAACGTATTTTTAAAGTATTTCAGCAATACTTTAGTTTCTTAAAATATTATAGTTTAAAATACTTTGAAGTGTTTTGCTATGATTAAATACCGTGGCATTAATATTTTATTATCTCTCAAAACGTGCTATTTTTGAAGTATTGCAAAACAACTCCAGACCTCTTTTTCTAAAACTGAAGTATTGCTAGCCAGGCAAGTAAATACTGTAGTTTTATAATATTTCAAATTTATGAAAACTTTGTTGCCAAACTATACGGCGGCCGATCGAAATTGAATGACTAGCATGACTCAAATAGCGATTAACTATCGAAACTGTTCATACAAATTAAATCCCAATCGAACTGGTGGTGGTCGGTCTGATTAACTCTAGCCTTCCTAGCTAGCGGTTGCCACACTCATCACCCAGGATGCCACAGTTCACATCATCCTGTTGATAGAGGAAGACGACCTGCTATTTTTTTTTTCAACTAATGCTTTGCGTGACAAACAAGCACGTATTACCTTTTTTAGAAGACCATGCACCTCGCAGTATTACCTGTTAAATTAACCTACTCCCTCCGTTTTAAAATATAAGATTTTTTAACTTTATGAAAGAAATGTATCTAGACCCTTTAGTGTGTAGGTTCATTTAGATTTAAAGTGAACTTACACACTAAAATAAGTCTAGATATACTCCTTTCACAAAGCTAAAACATCTTATATTTTAAACCTGAGGGAGTACATGCTAGCGCAGGCGATGGATTTATCCCTCGTACAACGAGAGTCCAAGGCCACGTGAACTCAAAAGCATGCATGATGTTAGCCTAGCTCTGGTAGTAGATGTAGAGTTCAAAATTAGATTAGAGAAAAGATTGTGCCTAATGGCTGGCTGGTGGTGCATCCGTACCTCAACCAATTTATTGTTGGAAATCGATACGGACATGACGGAAAACTTTGCATGTTGGTTGTTGGTTCACATAAAAAAATAGCAAATCAAAAAAAAATCATTAGGCATTTTTGAAACTATATACTCCCTTTGCAGGAAAAGAATAAATGATTTAGATTTTTGTTTAGATTCGCGTCGTATCTATACACCAATCATATACACACATATACTCCCTTCGTTTTATAATATAAGATGTTTTAGCTTTGTGAAGGAAGTGTATCTAGACTGTAGGTTCATTCAAATTTAAATAAACCTACATACTAAAGCTAAAACATCTTATATTATAAAATGAAGGGGGTATAAGAGAGATCGAGGGACTAAAAAGGAACTTATAGAGGAACCCTCCGTAACTAAACACCACCTTTTCCCCCACCCAACCCGACCCACCCCCCCACCCCCCCCCCCCCCCCCCCCCCCCCCCCCCCCCCCCAATCGCACCCAAATCCCTAGCCTCTCACGCCTCCTCCCTCCTCCCTCCTCCAGCGCACCGTCCTAGTTCGCCGGCCGCCCGCGCCTCCTCCAACGCCCTGTCCCCTGGTTCCCCGGTGCGCCTCCTCGCTCCTCCAGCAAGCCGCCGCGGTTTCCCGGCCGTCTGCGCCTCCTCCATCCTCCAGCGGGCGGCCCTAGTTCGCCGACCGTTCGCGCCTCCTACCTCCTCTAGCGAGCCGCCGCAGTTTCCTGGTCGCCTGCGCCTCCTCCCTCCTCCAGCGCGTCCCCCTGATTCCAGGCCGCCTCGCCTCCTTCGTACCCCAACGCGCCGCCCCCGGTTCCCAGCCACCCGCCTCCTTCCTGCTGCAGCCTCCGATGGCTTGCAGCTGCACTTTAGTTCCACAATTTCCTCTTCCCGCCAACGCCCCCACTGTTAGTCCGCTTCAGCTTCGGCAGGGTGCTATCAGGTGTAGATGATCCAAGGTTGTTACAATATTAACAAGAACCAACACAACACATCACACATAGCTATACCAATATATACAAGCTCCCAGATGAAATATTAAGGAAAAGTGATTAATTTAGTTTGCATGCAATCCACGCTAAAATACACTTGAAGGGAAAACTAAATTATCAGGTACAACCTGTAGAAAAGATCATGTTCCTCACTGTTTAACTTGCATGCTTCTTTAGTTCAGACCTTCAGAAGACATTTTGTCGTGCAAATCTTATCTTCCTCCTGAAGAAAACTGCATCATGACTTCTTTTTTATACTGATCTGTCACGAGCTGTCTAATTCACTCGTGCAGTCATGTAAAGATTGAAGAACTAGAACTGACAATGGAATAGCCAAATAATAATCTTAATGCGTGTATGTCGAATAGTAAATCCGAATTCAGTGTATTTAACAACTTGCTCACAGACTGCCACAAGAACTCCTTTCTTTTTTCATCCGGCAGCACACTTGACTACCGACTGCTCCCGATCTAAAAAACCCATAAATGAAGAGGAAAAAATTCGGCAATGAATCAAGAAGTAAGGCCAAAATTGTGAGTTCTAAAGATCTATTGAAGCTTTCATTGATTGAATTCCACGGTTGGCGACTACTTCTCGATCTGAACAAAAGCAACACCGTAACATATCAAACTTAGGCTGACAATAGAGTTCACAGGAAAGTTAGGAATACAGGATGCCGAATGGAAGATTGGAAGCACTTGAATCCTTTAAGCAGACGCTACGCTGCCAAACATTGCCAGTCTGGTGTGGAGAAAGATAGAGATCCAACCGGTACGACTTATGCATAGCGGCGGTGGGTAATTTACTCCCAACAGCAACGGTAAAACCGTCCAACCAAAAAATTCTGCATGGGTTTTGATGGAGAGCGTGCTAATTGTATGCATGGATTCTCAGGACGATGGGAAGGTTTATTGCACCTGGGGTATTTTAGACCATATACTATAGCATATATTTAGGCCTTGCATAATTCTTGGCTTGTTCTGGTTGTCATACTTCAACCACAAATATCCGAGAGTGTGAAACAATAGAGAATATAATATAAAAATAACTTCTGAAAGACGCGCGGACACATAAAAATAACTTCTAAATAACTTCTTAACATAAGATATCAATTATTCTAAAAAAATTATTTTCGACACAACCTCATTCTCTCATAGTAAATCATTTAGTTGGTTTAACAAAGTAGTAAGCTACTTTAGTACATGTCAATGGCAAGTTCTTCCCATGCTACATATTACTTGTTTACAATTTCCATAAACGATTCATGAATACATCTTGAATCCAAGGAATCATAGCATGCTTGAGAATATTCTTCCTACGGCCCCTTGCTCCTCCTCGGTTCTGTACTCATAATCCTCGGCATCGCTGTCATTATCATCCTCTGATCTCAGTGCCGCTTCGTTACTCTCGGGATTCAACGGCTCCGCAACATCCTCCCCCTCCTCCTCACTGCTATGTTTGTCCTCGTCATCGTCGCTGTCGTAATCCTCTGAACTCTCTGCCGCTTCGTCATTATCGGGACACAATGCCTCTGCTTCGTCATCATGACACTCGTGGCGGTGATACTCACTACAGGAATAGATAGCTACGCCGACGGCCAAACGTCGGGGCCGTCGGCGTAGGTCACGAGTTGGGCGCCCCAGAAAGCTGGCCGTCGGCGTAGAATTGCCCTCGGCGTACGAGAGCTACGCCGACAGCTGCCCTCGGCGTAGCTATTTTCCCTTTTACCTCATTAATCTTTGAAAAATCATAACTAAATCATTCTAATTCAGAAAAATACAAATAATATATCAAAATTTGTAGAAAAATAAGATCTATCTATCTACACTCAAATATTACACATTTGTAAATAAGAATTAAGTAAAACATAAAACATTACATATAGTTTGAAACGAGCATAAAAAATTCAAAAACGATCCAAACAATGCGAAACCTTCGCGCAGGGTCATATTATGTGATATAGTTGCAAGAAAAAATATCAAACTTGGTATATTGACTATGTCTAAAAAAAAGTTCACAAAATGACCTATCTCATTCGAGGTTTGTTGACTTTCGGGTCAAATGACCAATGTTATGGCTTGAATCAAGGCATAGTTTGTGATAATGTGCCCATATTGTGCATGAATGTGAATCATGGGATGGAGAACAATGTTGCAGGAGGAAGTTTTCCTTTTCATCGCACCAAAAAGCCATTTTCCATTTTCCGAGCGCAAAAAACGGGGGGTTTTGTGAAGCAACCACCAAATGGCTAATTCAAAATCCTACCACCCCATTTTTCAAAAATACTAGACCACCTTAAATGGGTAATGTCCTAACAGGGGGATCTCACACCTTTCCGTCCATCTCTGGTGAAAAAGACAAATTTCTGCCGAATCGGTAGGAAGTGGGTCAGATATGAACTACAGGTACATGATCTGATGCTCATTATTTTTTACAAAAATCATTTTTAGGTTCATAATATGCTATTTCATCAGAGATCCACTTCAAGTTTAGCGAGGCTCAGCCCCGAGCTAAGAATCTTCATGCCCGTCGTTCGACAAAGTTTGACGATAGTTTGAAACGGGCATAAAAAATTCAAAAAGGATCCAAACAATGTGAAACCTTCGTGTGGGTGTCATATTATGTGATATAGTTGCAAGTAAAAATATCAAACTTGGTATATTGATTAAGTCTCCAAAAAACCTTCACAAACTGACCTATCTCATTCGAGGTTTATTGACTTTCGGGTCAAATGACCAATGTTATGGCTAGAATCAAGGCATAGTAGTATCAAATGACCAATGTTATGACCAATGAATAGAGGAGTTATTATGTAGTATGGATTGCATTATGGAAGTGTCCCCTCTCTCGTTAGATATGTATCCCTTGGTGTGAGTTGCCGTGATGGATTATTAATGAGAAGTTCTATCATTTACTCTTTTGCATAGCTTATATTAGTTTTCAGTTCGTGGTTATATGATTGATCTTGTTGTTAGTATTGGTATCACTTTGGGATCATTGAGTTAATTTAGTTGGTTTTGGCAAACCTGGCTCGGTCAGTAGCACACTATTTTTGAGAGTTGAATGAAAAAGATAGAAGTACTCTAAAGAAAAATAATTTCAACATCTTTTTTTCTTGATTTGCTCATAAGTCTAGTATTCTCTAGTTAAAATCTTTTGTGCTTCCAAGGAAGATTGCATGTTTGTCTTTATCGCTTGAATGTTTGTTTGTTTCCTTCAACTCTTGTACTTGCTAGCTAGCCTTGCTAGCCAAAACCTGTACCGAGAGGGAATTCTTCTCGTGCATCCACCTCCTTTAAACCAAACCTTTGCCATTTGTGTCCATCATACCTACCTAGTAGCATTATTGCTATTCCAAGTAAATTCTTGTTTTGTCTACCTTCCAAATTAAACTTGTTATGTGAAAATTAGTGATTAAAGCTCTCACGAACTTGATGACACACTTTACTTTCTTGCACTTAATAAACTTGAACCATTGTGCTCACCTATGTTGCGTATATGCTTGCGCTTTGTAAGTTGTGAATTAGCAGAACCATGCTGTCACAAGGAACGCTTTCAATATTGCACTGGTACTTAGTACCTAGTTGATATCATGTTCTTTGTCTATGGATGTCGTCGGTGTGTGAAATGAAAGGGGATCTTGTAAGTCCATGGAGTTATGCATATGTGTTAGAGAAACGTCTGGGCCACTGGTCTAATCCATGCTGACATGGTGGAAACCTGCAGCGTAACCATAACGAGTATCTATGAAGCATTCTTCTTATAAAAATGAGATAGAGATTGAGAAAAGAGAAAAGAAAAAAAGGATATTATGAAAATAGGAAAGAGAGAAAAAAGCACCATATTCACATGGTAAATAAGAAGATTGCTGAGATACTTGTTGTCTGCTTGCCTTGTCATTTTGATATGGGGATTCTTCTGTATCATCGGGCTACCCCGTTGGCGGTTCTCTATGATACACATATGCTTACGATGACAAGAACTTAGCGGTGACTAAACTTGAGTAGCATGAGGAGCGACCCTCGTATTCAAGGGACAGGAGATTCTCAACTTACAACTTGTCAATGCATATCCTCATATATTATCACTTTAACCTTAATCACCTAAAGATGCCTATTATAGGGGCAATGAGAGCTGAAAGCTAGTAAGTATCATAATTTTTGGGAGCTCTTTATGAGACTCGCAATCCCTGCTTCTCTCTTTGAAGGGCCTTTCTTTTACTTTTTAGTTGAGTCAGTAAACCTACTCCCTTCTACCTCAGCAAGTACTTTCAGTTGTTGTGTTTCATTCATTCATATGATGATTTATTCAATCATGTTTCTTATGTTCCTTGTTTTGCACTTTGCTCTTATCTTGATGTTTACTACTTTGAAAGCTATCATTGAAAACCACTTATTTGTGAACTCCAGCAAATTATCAACTATTCTTCGACCAAGAGCTAAGTTTGCCATTACCAATTATGATTTACTTCATGTATCTCTATTGTGTTTCCTTTACCTATTGCAAGTTGAGTTATATAATAGTGAGTTGTCTTCTATTATGATCTATGTATTGATGAATGTGATGCTTCTTGTCCGTATTCTTTTATCGACTCTTCACTCCATAAAACTGAGGCCATGTTTATTGAGCTCAGTTTCGCTTGGGGACAAGCGAAGTCTAAGCTTGGGGGAGTTCATACGTCCATTTTGCATCACTATTCTATGTCATAATTCACTATTATTCATTGATATATTTCGTATTGAGAGATGATACTTATGTTATTTCATCTGTGTTTGCATGGTTGATGACTTTTGGAGCATGGACCGCTGCAGTCAGGATTCTGATGGAAAAGGTGTTGTTTGGAGGCAAAATTCGCGAAGATCATAAAATCCGGGAAAATATACGGAAAATCCTATTTTCCAGAAGACGAAGGAAGCCAGAAGGGGGGCTGGAGATGTGCCAGAGGGGGCCCACACCACCCCATGGCGCGGGCTAGCCCAGGCCGTGCCACCAGGTGGTGTGGCCGCCCTGGTTCACCCCTGGCACTCCCCCTCTGGCGTATATTATCCTCCCGAAACCCTAAGACTCGGGGAGCTACCATAGAAAGATTCCGCCGCCTCTGCGGGGTAGAAAACACCGAGAGAGAAAGATCTCTCCAGCACACAGATTTCTGTCGGGGGAATTCCTTCCTAGAGAGGGGAGATCATTGCCATCAACACCACCATCAAGCTGGACTTCATCGGGATCATCGTCATTATCACCACCATCATCATCATCATCACCACCATCATCATCATCAGCACCCTCATCACCATCCCCATATTGCTGTAACAATTAAGTTGAATCTTGCATAGTTCATAGGGGAAACTTTCTCGGTGTTTATTACTCTTTGTAGTTGATGCTATTGAGTGAACCATTGAATTATTGTTTATGTTCAGATTGTTATACATCATTATTCCATCTCTGATCATGATCCATATGATGTCTTGTGAGTAGTTCGTTTTTCTCTTGAGGACATGGGGAAGTCATGTTGTTAGTAGTGGAATTGTGTTGAGAAAGATGCAATAGTTTGATATTTAAGTTGTGGTGTACTTCTTCTAGTGGTGTCATGTGAACGTCGACTACATGACACTTCACCTATATGGTCCTAGGGGAATGCATTGTGTATTTGGCTACTAATCGTAGGGGTTGCCGGAGTGACAGAAACCTGAACCCCCGTTAGGAAACCATTGCACAAGGGACGTAAGGGTCTTAGAGTTTAAAGTTGTGGTTAGGTTTCTACCTTAATTACTTTCTTGTACTTACGGATGTTTGCAAGGGGTATAATCACAAGTATGTATTAGTCCTAGGAAGGTCGGTACATTAGCACAGGTTCACCCACACAACACTTAGCAAGCTAAAGAAGATTAATCAACTATATGAAGCGAAAGCACTTGACAGTCTTCCCATTTGTCCTCGAGAACGTTTGGTCATCCTAAGTAATACAACCGGCTTGTCCTTGCTGCATAAAGGATTAGGGCCACTTGCTGCATTTATTCCTACTGTCTTTATTTACTCGTACTTTGTTTACTTGCTTTATCAAAACCCCTAAAAATCCGTTTGCTAAGTATTTGCAGAGAATTCCTGATCCATACCACAAGCCAGGACCTTCTGCTCCTTGTTGGGTTCGACACTCTTACTTATCGAAAATACTGCGATACACCCCCTATACTTGTGGGTAATCAGGACTATTTTCTGGGCACCGTTGCCGGGAGTGAAGCACTATTGGAGAGTGGAACTGGTAAAGGAAACTTCTACTGTGAGTATTGTTTACTTCTGTTAGTTGCTTTATTTTCGTTATGGATAATTCGCTGAGTTTCTTATTTGGTAATGCTACTACCACTGCTAAGGTAGTAGATAAGCCAACACCTATTGAGAATGATGTTTTCAAAATACCTACAAGAATTATTGATCGTGTTATGGATAACTACTATGTTGGGGATGGAACTGTCCATCCGATGATCATTTACTCTTTATACCCGAATTATGCGGGTTGTTCAAGTGTGTAGGTATTACTACAGATCAAGTTAAGAAGATGTTATTCTCATTATCACTGAAAGGAAGAGCTGAGGAATGGTATAAGCTGCTGAAGAATGGTCAAGCTCTGGAATGGGAGGAAATAGTGCCTCTCTTTTATTCAAAGTTTTATCCTCCTAGTGAGATTCATAAAGATCGGAATCAAATATACAACTTTTGGCCTCTGATGGAGAGAGTATAGCTCAAGCTTGAGGGAGATTGAAGTTACTAATGCTCAAATGTCCCATTCATGAGCTCCCCAACAATATATTATCAATAACTTTTATGCAAGGGTCCCTCTGCATGACAAGGATTTATTGGATGCTTCTTGTGCTAGATCATTCACTCACATGGAAGAAGAAGCTAAATGGGATCTTCTAGACCATATTCAAGATAATGTTGAAGCTTGGGAGAATGACAAAGGTAGAAAGTCAGGTATAAATTATGATTATGAATGCATTGAATCTTTTATGGGAACTGATGACTTTCAAAATTTAGTAATGCTTATGGTCTTGATTGCAAGTTATTACAAATTGCTTTAGATCTTTTGCTTCTTATATTGAAATTCCAAAAAAAGGGATGGAATAAATACCATGCACCTTATAAAGATATTGTTGACTGTGTCCTATTGGGAGTGCCAAGTATTGCATTATTGATTCCCATCCTACCTGAACCTTATATCAAGAAGATTCACTTCCCAGAAAGATAAAGGGTCATCCTATGATAACTAATGTAATCACCAAAAGTGAAAAGAAGAACTGTAAAATCTGATGAACAAATAACATTGAACCTGTGGTAGCAATTGTGAAAGACCTTTTCACTAAAAGCATAGAAGATGGACACATAGTGTTTTGTGAGGATGCTTCTATATTATTTCACACCCTAATAGAATTAAAAAAGCTAGTGTTCATGTGCTTTCTATTAGAATTGGTGATCATTGCTATTATGGTTTATGTGATATTGGTGCAAGTTCTAGTGCTATTCCTTATGAGCTTTACAGAGAAATTATGCATGAAATTAGTCCCTGCGAATTGGAAGAGATTGATGTGGTTATTCCGCCTTGCTAATAGAGAGATCATCTCTCCCAATTGGGATCGTAAAGACGTGGAAGTTCTTTGTGGTAAGATTAAGTACCCTGCTGATTTTGTAGTACTCGGTTCAGCTGCTAGTAAAACTTATCCTATTATTTTTGGTAGACCTTTCTTGAGTAAGTGTGGAGCTATTATAGATTGCAAAGTGAGAAAATCTTGACTAAGTTTGCTGGGGAATCTTATGAGTTTAATTTTCTCAAATTTGCTAAAGAACCTTGTGAAGAGGAATCCCATAATGAGGATTTTTAGAGTTGAACAACTTGCTTCAATTTCTCTTGCTCCTAACAGTGCTTGCAGCAATTTATGGAAGATCATGAAAGTGAGATCTTCATGGAAGAAAGGATTGAGATTGACAAGATTCTCCGTGATCAGCCTAAGATGCTTAAGCATTAACTTGCCTGTAGAAGACTTGGGTACCATGTTGCCACCTAAAAGGATCCGGTTGTTCGATCTAAAGCCTCTCCCGGATGATTCTTAAATATGCTTATATTGATGATAAAAAGATATATCCTGTTATTATTAGCGCTAAACTTTCAGGAAAGGAAGAAGAAAGGCTATTGGAGGTTTTGAGAAAACACCGAGAGCTATGGGTTATACTCTAGATGATTTAATAAGGAATTTCACCTACTAGATGTCAGCATTCTATCAACATAAACCAGATGCAAGCCAGTAGTAGAGCCACCAACGACGTTTAAATCTAGGATGAAGGAAGTGGTAAGGAATGAGGTATTGAAAGTCCTTGATGCTGGTATTATTTACCCTATTGCTGATAGTGAATGGGTTAGTCTTGTTCATTGTGTTCCTAAAAAAGGAGGTATACCGTTGTTCCTAATGATAATGATGAGCTTATTACTCAAAGAATAGTAGTAGGCTATAAGATGTGCATAGATTTTAGAAAAGTCAATAAAGTTACTAAGAAAGATCACTACCCGCTTCCTTTCATTGATCAAATGTTGGAAAGGTTGTCTGAAAAGACCCATTTTTGTTTCTTGATGGTTATTCTGGTTTCTCTCAAATTGCTGTTAGACAATAAGATCAAGAAAAAACTACTTTTACATGTTCCTTACGGAACTTATGCTTAAGACGTATGCCTTGTGATTTATGTAATGCTCCTGCTACTTTTCAAAGGTGCATGTCTGCTATCTTTCGTGTTTTTGTGAGGAAATTGTAGAAGTGTTCATGGATGACTTCTCTGTCTATGGAACTTGTTTTGATAATGGTATGCACAACCTTGATAAAGTTTTGCAACATATGAGAAACTAATCTTGTTCGTAATTGGGAGAATGCCACTTCATGGCTAATGAAGGGATTGTCCTCGAGGCATAAAGTTTCTGAAAGAGGGCATAGAAGTTGATAGAGCTAAGGTTGAGGCAATTGAGAAGATGCCATGTCCAAGAGACATCAAGGTATTCATAGTATCCTTGGTCATGCTGGTTTTTATAGAACATTTATTAAAGACTTTTCTAGGATATCAAAACCCCTTACTAATCTTCTTCAAAAAGATGTACCCTTCGTTTTTTATGATAATTGTAAGGAAGCTTTTGAAACTCTTAAGAAGGCTTTAATGACAACCCCTATTGTTCAACACCTGATTGGAGTTTCCCTTTGAAATAATGTGTGATGCTAGTGATTTGTTGTAGGTGCTGTCCTTGGGCAACAAATTGATAAAAAGTTAAACATTATTCATTATGCTAGTAAGACTTAGACGTTGCTCAAAGGATTATGCTACTACTAAAAAAGAATTTCTAGCTGTCATTTTTGCTTGTGATAAGTTTAGACCCTATATTGTAGACTCAAAAGTCACCATTCATACTGATCATGCTGCTATTAAATACCTATGACAAAGAAGGGCGCTAAGCCTAGGCTTATTAGATGGGTGCTGCTTTTACAAGAGTTTGATTTACATATAGTGGATAGGAAAGGTGCTTAAAAACCCTGTAGCTGATAATTTATCTCGATTGGAAAA
>CAJUXJ010000456.1:0-20727 GCA_910589775.1 Avena eriantha
CATATGGATCAACAAATGTCATTGCATGTGTTTCATTTCACAAAAGACACATGGATCCACAAATTCATTGCATGTGTCATCTTTTCCACAAACCACATGGATAAACCAATGGAATTGCATGTGTGTTCTTTTCACAAACCACACATGGATCCACCAGTGTTCACTGCATGTGTGTTCTTTCCACAAACCACATATGGATACACCAATGTCATTGCATGTGTATTCTTTTCCATAAACACACACATGGATCAACCAATGGCATTGCATGTGTGTTCTTTTCATAAACCACACATGGATCCACCAGCGTTCAGTGCATGTGTGTTCTTTCCACAAACCACTTATGGATCAACCAATGGCATTGCATTTGTGTTCTTTTCACAAGCCACATATGGATCCACTAGAGTCATTGCATGTGTGTTCTTTCCACAAACCACACATGGATCAACTAGTGTCATTGGATGTGTGTTATTTCCACAAACCACATATGGATCAACCAATGTCATTGCATGTGTGTTCTTTCCATGACCCACATATGGATCCACCAGTGGCATTGCATGTGTGTTCTTTTCCACAAACCTTATGGATCAACCAATGGCATTGCATGTGTGTTCTTTTCACAAACCACACATGGATCAACCAATGGCATTGTATGTGTGTTATTGTCACAAACCACGTATGGATCCACCAGGGTCATTGCATGTTTGATTTTTTTCACAAACCACACATGGATCAACCAATGGCATTGCATGTGTGTTCTTTTCCACAAACCACATATGGATCAACCAGTGTCATTGCATGTGTGTTCTTTTAACAAAACACACATGGATCCACCAATGTCATTGGATGTGTGTACTTTTCCACAAACCACATATGTATCCACTTGAATCATTGCATGTGTGTTCCTGTCATGAACCACATATGGATCCACTAGTGTTCATTGCATGTGTGTTATTTTCCACAAACCACATACGTATCCACTAGAGTCATTGCATCTGTGTTCTTTTCCACAAACCACATATGGATCAACCAGTGTCATTGCATGTGTGTTGCTTTTAACAAAACACACATGGATCCACCAATGTCATTGCATGTGTGTTCTTTTTCCACAAACCACATATGGATCAACAAATGGCATTGCATGTGTGTTCTTTTACACAAACCACATGGATCAACCAATGGCAATGCATGTGTGTAGTTTTCACAAACCACACATAGATCAACCAATGGCATTGCATGTGTGTTCTTTTCCCAAACCACAGATGGATCAACCAATGGCATTGCATGCGTGTTCTTTTCACAAACCATACATGGATCAACCAATGGCATTGCATGTGTGTTCTTTCCACAAACCACATATGGATCCACCAATGTCATTTCATGTGTGTTCTTTCCACAAACCAAATATGGATCCACGAGAGTCATTGCATGTGTGTTCTTTCCACAAACCACACATGGATCCACCAATGGCATTGCATGTGTGTTCTTTCCACAAACCGCACATGGACCCACCAATGTCATTTCATGTGTGTTATTTTCCACAAACCACATATGGATCAACAAATGGCATTGCATGTGTGTTCTTTTCACAAACCACACATGGATCAACCAATGGAATTGCATGTGTGTTCTTTTCATAAACCACATATGGATCAACAAATGTCATTGCATGTGTGTTCATTTCACAAAACACACATGGATCCACAAATTTCATTGCATGTGTCATCTTTTCCACAAACCACATGGATCAACCAATGGCTTTGCATGTGTGTTCTTTTCACAAACCACACATGGATCAACCAATGGAATTGCATGTGTGTTCTTTTCACAAACCACACATGGATCCACCAATGTTCACTGCATGTTTGTTCTTTCCGCAAACCACATATGGATACACCAAAAATCATTGCATGTGTGTTCTTTGCCACAAACACACATGGATCAACCAATGGCATTGCATGTGTGTTCTTTTCATAAACCACACATGGATCCACCAGTGTTCTGTGCATGTGTGTTCTTTCCACAAACCACTTATGGATCAACTAATGGCATTGCATGTATGTTCTTTTCACAAACCATACATGGATCAACCAATTGCATTGCATTTGTGTTCTTTTTACAAACCACACATGGATCCACTAGAGTCATTGCATGTGTGTGCTTTCCACAAACCACACATGGATCAACCAGTGTCATTGCATGTGTGTTATTTCCACAAACCACATATGGATCAACAAATGTCATTGCATGTGTGTTATGTCCATGACCCACATATGGATCCACCAGTGGCATTGCATGTGTGTTCTTTTCCACAAACCACATGGATCAACCAATGGCATTGCATGTGTGTTCTTTTCACCAACCATACATGGATCAACCAATGGCATTGCATGTGTGTTCTATCCAAAAACCACATATGGATCCACCAATGTCATTTCATGTGTGTTCTTTTCATAAACAACACATGGATACACCAGTGTGCACTACATTGTGTTCTTTCCACAAACCACTTATGGGTCAACTAATGTCATTGCATGTGTGTTCTTTTCCACAAACCACATGGATCAACCAATGGCACTGCATTTGTGTTCTTTTCAGAAACCACATGGATCAACCAATGGCATTCCATGTGTGTTCTTTCCACAAACCACACATGGACCCACCAATGTCATTTCATGTGTGTATTCTTTTCCACAAACCACATACGGATCAACAAATGGCATTGTCTGTGTGTTCTTTTCACAAACCACACATGGATCAACCAATGGAATTTCATGTGTGTTCTTTTCATAAACCACATATGGATCAACAAATGTCATTGCATGTGTGTTCTTTTCACAAAAGACACATGGATCCACAAATATCATTGCATGTGTCATCTTTTCCACAAACCACATGGATCAACCAATGGCATTGCATGTGTGTTCTTTTCACAAACCACACATGGATCAACCAATGGCATTGCATGTGTGTTCTTTTCATAAACCACACATGGATCCACCAGTGTTCTGTGCATGTGTGTTCTTTCCACAAACCACTTATGGATCAACTAATGGCATTGCATGTATGTTCTTTTCACAAACCATACATGGATCAACCAATTGCATTGCATTTGTGTTCTTTTTACAAACCACACATGGATCCACTAGAGTCATTGCATGTGTGTGCTTTCCACAAACCACACATGGATCAACCAGTGTCATTGCATGTGTGTTATTTCCACAAACCACATATGGATCAACAAATGTCATAGCATGTGTGTTATGTCCATGACCCACATATGGATCCACCAGTGGCATTGCATGAGTGTTCTTTTCCACAAACCACATGGATCAACCAATAGCATTGCATGTGTGTTCTTTTCACCAACCATACATGGATCAACCAGTGGCATTGCATGTGTGTTCTATCCACAAACCACATATGGATCCACCAATGTCATTTCATGTGTGTTCTTTTCATAAACAACACATGGATCCACCAGTGTGCACTACATTGTGTTCTTTCCACAAACCACTTATGGGTCAACTTATGTCATTGCATGTGTGTTCTTTTCCACAAACCACATGGATCAACCAATGGCACTGCATTTGTGTTCTTTGCAGAAACCACATGGATCAACCAATGGCATTCTATGTGTGTTCTTTCCACAAACCACACATGGACCCACCAATGTCATTTCATGTGTGTTCTTTTCCACAAACCACATATGGATCAACAAATGGCATTGTCTGTGTGTTCTTTTCACAAACCACACATGGATCAACCAATGGAATTTCATGTGTGTTCTTTTCATAAACCACATATGGATCAAAAAATGTCATTGCATGTGTGTTCTTTTCACAAAACACACATGGATCCACAAATATCATTGCATGTGTCATATTTTCCACAAACCACATGGATCAACCAATGGCATTGCATGTGTGTTCTTTTCACAAACCACACATGGATCAACCAATGGAATTGCATGTGTGTTCTTTTCACAAACCACACATGGATCCACCAGTGTTCATTGCATGTGTGTTCTTTCCACAAACCACATATGCATACACCAATGTCATTGCATGTGTGTTCTTTTACACAAACCACATGGATCAACCAATGACATTGCATGTATGTTCTTTTCACAACCCACACATGGATCCACCAGCGTTCAGTGCATGTGTGTTCTTTCCACAAACCACATATGGATCAACAAATGCCATTGCATGTGTGTTCTTTTCACAAAACGCACATGGATCCATCAATGTCACTACATGTGTGTTATTTTCCACAAACCACATATGTATGCACTAGAGTCATTGCATGTGTGTTCTTGTCATGATCCACATATGGATTCACTAGTATCCATTGCATGTGTTTTCTTTTCCACAAACCACATATGTATCCACTAGAATCATTTCATGTGTGTTCCATTCCACAGACCACATGGATCAAAAATGGCATTACATGTGTGTTCTTTCCACAAACCACACATGGATCGACCAATGTCATTGCATGTGTGTTCCTTTCCACAAAACAAATATCGATCAACAAATGGCATTGCATGTCAGTTGCTTGCACAAACCACACATGGATCAACCAATGTCATTGCATGTGTGTTCTTTTCATAAACCACATATGGATCAACAAATGTCAATGCATGTGTGCTCTTTTCACAAAACACACATGGATCCACCAATGTCATTGCATGTGTGTTCTTTTACACAAACTACATGGATCAACCAATGGCATTGCATGCGTGTTCTTTTCACAAACCGCACATGGATCAACCAATGGCATTGCATTTGTGTTCTTTTCACAAACCACACATGGATCCACGAGTGTTCACTGCATGTATGTTCTTTCCACAGACCACATATGGATCCACCAATGTCATTACATGTGTGTTCTTTTCCACAAACACACCTGGATCAACCAATGGCATTGCATGTGTGTTCTTTTCATAAACCACACATGGATCCACCAGTGTTCAGTGCATGTGTGTTCTTTCCACAAACCACTTATCTATCAACCAATGGCATTGCATGTGTGTGCTTTCCACAAACCAAATATGGATCCACGAGAGTCATTGCATGTGTGTTCTTTCCACAAACCACACATGGATCCACCAATGGCATTGCATGTGTGTTCTTTTCATCAACCACACATGGATCCACCAGTGTTTAGTGCATGTGTGTTCTTTCCACAAACCACACATGGATCCACCAATGGCATTGCATCTGTGTTCCTGTCATGAACCACATATGGATCCACTAGTGTTCATTGCATGTGTGATCCTTTCCACAAACCACATGGATCAAACAATGGCATTGCATGTGTGTTCTTTACACAAACCAAACATGGATCCACCAATGGCATTGCATGTGTGTTCTTTTCCACAAACCACATATGGATCAACAAATGGCATTGCATGTGTGTTCTTTTAACAAACCACACATGGATCAACCAATGGCATTGCATGTGTGTTCTTTTCATAAACCACACATCGATCCACCAATGTCATTGCATGTGTGTTCTTTTCCACAAAACACACATGGATCCATCAGTGTTCACTGCATGTGTGTTCTTTCCACAAACCACATATGAATCCACCAATGTCATTGCATGTTTGTTCTTTTCCACAAACACACATGGATAAACCAATGGCATTGCATGTGTGTTCTTTTCATAAACCACACATGGATCCACCAGTGTTCAGTGCATGTGTTTTCTTTGCACAAACCACTTATGGATCAACCAATGGCATTACATGTGTGTTCTTTTCACAAACCACACATGGATCAACCAGTGGTCACTGCATGTGTGTTCTTTCCACAAACGATTTATGGATCAACCAGTGTCAATGCATGTGTGTTCTTTCCATAAACCACTTATGGATCAACCAATGTCATTGCATCTGTGTTCTTTTCCACAAACCGCATGGATCGACCAATGGCATTGCATGTGTGTTCTTTTCACAAACCACACATGGATGAACTAGTGTTCATTGCATGTGTGTTCTTTTCCACAAACCACACATGGATCCACCAGTGTTCATTGTATGTCTGTTCTTTTCACAAACCACACATGGATCCACCAATTTCATTGCATGTGTGTTCTTTTCCACAAACCACACATGGATCAACCAATGGCATTGCATGTGTGTTCTTTTCACAAACCACACATGGATCCACCAGTGTTCACTACATGTGTGTTCTTTCCATGAACCACTTATGGATCCACTAGTGGCATTGCATGTGTGTTCTTTTCCACAAGCTACATGGATCAACCAATGGCAATGCATGTGTGTTCTTTTCACAAACCAGACATAGATCAACCAATGGCATTGCATGTGTGTTCTTTTCCCAAACCACACATGGATCAACCAATGGCATTGCATGCGTGTTCTTTTCACAAACCATACATGGATCAACCAATGGCATTGCATGTGTGTTCTTTCCACTAACCACATATGGATCCACCAATGTCATTTCATGTGTGTTCTTTCCAAAAACCAAATATGGATCCACGAGAGTCATTGCATGTGTGTTCTTTCCACAAACCACACATGGATCCACCAATGGCATTGCATGTGTGTTCTTTCCACAAACCACAAATGGACCCACCAATGTCATTTCATGTGTGTTATTTTCCACAAACCACATATGGATCACCAAATGGAATTGCATGTGTGTTCTTTTCATAAACCACATATGGATCAACAAATGTCATTGCATGTGTGTTCATTTCACAAAACACACATGGATCCACAAATTTCATTGCATGTGTCATCTTTTCCACAAACCACAAGGATCAACCAATGGCTTTGCATGTGTGTTCTTTTCACAAACCACACATGGATCAACCAATGGAATTGCATCTGTGTTCTTTTCAGAAACCACACATGGATCCACCAATGTTCACTTCATGTGTGTTCATTCCGCAAACCACATATGGAAACACCAAAAATCATTGCATGTGTGTTCTTTCCCACAAACACACACATGGATCAACCAATGGCATTGCATGTGTGTTCTTTTCATAAACCACACATGGATCCACCAGTGTTCTGTGCATGTGTGTTCTTTTCGCAAACCATACATGGTTCAACCAATGGCATTGCATTTGTGTTCTTTTTACAAACCACACATGGATCCAGTAGAGTCATTGCATGTGTGTGCTTTCCACAAACCACACATGGATCAACCAGTGTCATTGCATGTGTGTTATTTCGACAAACCACATATGGATCAACCAATGTCATTGCATGTGTGTTATGTCCATGACCCACATATGGATCCACCGGTGGCATTCCATGTGTGTTCTTTTCCACAAACCACATGGATCAACCAATGGCATTGCATGTGTTTTCTTTTCACAAACCATACAAGGATCAACCAATGGCATTACATGTGTGTTCTATCCACAAACAACATATGGATCCACCAATGTCATTTCATGTGTGTTCTTTTCATAAACAACACATGGATCCACCAGTGTGCACTACATGTGTGTTCTTGCCACAAACCACTTATGGATCAACCAATGGCATTGCATGTATGTTCTTTTCGCAAACCATACATGGATCAACCAATGGCATTGCATTTGTGTTCTTTTTACAAACCACACATGGATCCACTAGAGTCATTGCATGTGTGTGCTTTCCACAAACCACACATGGATCAACCAGTGTCATTGCATGTGTGTTATTTCCACAAACCACATATGGATCAACCAATGTCATTGCATGTGTGTTATGTCCATGACCCACATATGGATCCACCGGTGGCATTGCATGTGTGTTCTTTTCCACAAACCACATGGATCAACCAATGGCATTGCATGTGTGTTCTTTTCACAAACCATACATGGATCAACCAATGGCATTACATGTGTGTTCTATCCACAAACAACATATGGATCCACCAATGTCATTTCATGTGTGTTCTTTTCATAAACAACACATGGATCCACCAGTGTGCACTACATGTGTGTTCTTTCCACAAACCACTTATGGATCAACTAATGTCATTGCATGTGTGTTCTTTTCTACAAACCACATGGATCAACCAATGGCACTGCATTTGTGTTCTTTTCACAAACCACATGGATCAACCAATGGCATTCCATGTGTGTTCTTTCCACAAACCACACATGGACCCACCAATGTCATTTCGTGTGTGTTCTTTTCCACAAACCACATATGGATCTACAAATGGCATTGTATGTGTGTTCTTTTCACAAACCACACATGGATCAACCAATGGAATTTCATGTGTGTTCTTTTCATAAACCAAATATGGATCAACAAATGTCATTGCATGTGTGTTCTTTTCACAAAACACACATGGATCCACAAATATCATTGCATGTGTCGTCTTTTCCACAAACCACATGGATCAACCAATGGCATTGCATGTGTGTTCTTTTCACAAACCACACATGGATCTACCAATGGAATTGCATGTGTGTTCTTTTCACAAACCACACATGGATCCACCAGTGTTCATTGCATGGGTGTTCTTTCCACAAACCACATATGCATACACCAATGTCATTGCATGTGTGTTCTTTTACACAAACCACATGGATCAACCAATGACATTGCATGTATGTTCTTTTCACAACCCACACATGGATCAAGCAATGGCATTGCATGTGTGTTCTTTCCACAAACCACATATGCATCCACCAATGTCATTTCATGTGTGTTCTTTTCATAAACAAAACATGGATCCACCAGTGTGCACTGCATGTGTGTTCTTTCCACAAACCACTTATGGTTCAACTAATGTCATTGCATGTGTGTTCTTTTCCACAAACCACATGGATCAACCAATGGCATTGCATGTGTGTTCTTTTCACAAACCACACTGATCAACCAATGGCGTTGCATGTGTGTTCTTTCCACAAACCACACATGGACGCACCAATGTCATTTCATGTGTGTTCTTTTCCACAAACCACATATGGATCAACAAATGGCATTGCATGTGTGTTCTTTTCACAAACCACACATGGATCAACCAATGGAATTGCATGTGTGTTCTTTTCATAAACCACATATGGATCAACAAATGTCATTGCATGTGTTTTCATTTCACAAAAGACACATGGATCCACAAATTTCATTGCATGTGTCATCTTTTCCACAAACCACATGGATCAACCAATGGAATTGCATGTGTGTTCTTTTCACAAACCACACATGGATCCACCAGTGTTCACTGCATGTGTGTTCTTTCCCCAAACCACATATGGATACACCAATGTCATTGCATGTGTATTCTTTTCCATAAACACACATGGATCAACCAATGGCATTGCATGTGTGTTCTTTTCATAAACCACACATGGATCCACCAGCGTTCAGTGCATGTGTGTTCTTTCCACAAACCACTTATGGATCAACCAATGGCATTGCATGTATGTTCTTTTCACAAACCATACATGGATCAACCAATGGCATTGCATTTGTGTTCTTTTCACAAACCACACATGGATCCACTAGAGTCATTGCATGTGTGTTCTTTCCACAAACCACACATGGATCAACTAGTGTCATTGGATGTGTGTTATTTCGACAAACCACATATGGATCAACCAATGTCATTGCATGTGTGTTCTTTCCATGACCCACATATGGATCCACCAGTGGCATTGCATGTGTGTTCTTTTCCACAAACCTTATGGATCAACCAATGGCATTGCATGTGTGTTCTTTTCACAAACCACACATGGATCAACCAATGGCATTGTATGTGTGTTATTGTCACAAACCACGTATGGATCCACCAGGGTCATTGCATGTTTGATTTTTTCACAAACCACACATGGATCAACCAATGGCATTGCATGTGTGTTCTTTTCCACAAACCACATATGGATCAACCAGTCTCATTGCATGTGTGTTCTTTTAACAAAACACACATGGATCCACCTATGTCATTGGATGTGTGTACTTTTCCACAAACCACATATGTATCCACTTGAATCATTGCATGTGTGTTCCTGTCATGAACCACATATGGATCCACTAGTGTTCATTGCATGTGTGTTATTTTCCACAAACCACATACGTATCCACTAGAGTCATTGCATCTGTGTTCTTTTCCACAAACCACATATGGATCAACCAGTGTCATTGCATGTGTGTTGTTTTAACAAAACACACATGGATCCACCAATGTCATTGCATGTGTGTTCTTTTTCCACAAACCACATATGGATCCACTACTGTTCATTGCATGTGTGTTCTTTTCCACAAACCACATATGTATCCACTAGAGTTATTTCCTGGGTGTTCATTTCCACAAACCACATGGATCACCAATGGCATTGCATGTGTGTTCTTTCCACAAACCACACATGGATCCACCAATGTAATTGCATGTGTGTTCTTTTCCACAAACCACATATGGATCAACAAATGGCATCGCATATGTGATCATTTAACAAACCACACATGGATCAACCAATGGCATTGCATGTGTGTTCTTTTCATAAACCACACATGGATCCACCAATGTCATTGCATGTGTGTTCTTTTCCACAAAACACACATGGATCCATCAGTGTTCACTGCATGAGTGTTCTTTCCAGAAACCACATATGGATCCACCAATGTCATTCCATGTGTGTCCTTTTCCACAAACACACATGGATCAACCAATGGAATTGCATGTGTGTTCTTTTCATAAACCACACATGGATCCACCAGTGTTCAGTGCATGTGTGTTCTTTCCACAAACCACTTATGGATCAACCAATGGCATTGCATGTGTGTTCTTTTCACAAACCACACATGGATCCACTAGTGTTCACTACATGTGTGTTCTTTCCACAAACCACTTATGGATCAACCAGTGTCAATGGATGTGTGTTCTTTCCACAAACCACTTATGGATCAACCTGCTGCGACCTTGGATCGTTAAGGATCCTAAGTCCCTGTGTTTAACATGCTATTCCCTAGATCAATAGCTAGCACTTCACAGTCGATGAATATCATGTAAAACACAAGTCATTATTACACGAATAATCCAGAGTATAATTATTCCAACTTGCATAGCTTATATCTAGCTCAAATAAAATAGTGGAAACTAAGTAAAACTTGAGTCCATCAACGCCTCAGGCTAGCTGCGTGAAGACCCGCGATCCCTACGCACCTTTCAGTCTTCGGATTATGCACATAAGACGTGCAGCCAACAAGCTGGGTCAATACTTTGAATGTATTGGCAAATTACACCAAGGAAAGAGTAAGGCTATCTCTACATGCAAGGCTAAGAGCAGGCTTTGGGGTTCATTTGCATAAAGCCAATTTTCTCAATGTAAGAAGAAAGGAGGAAGAGATTTTCCCTACTTTGTAAACTTTGATAAGTAGTATAGGGTTGAATGGAACACGTGGATGTTACTCACCAAGTGCCCAATCAACCTAGAACTTGGATATTGCGCACCAAGTTCCCAAAATCCCACCTAATGGCGATATTACTCACGCCTTGGGGTTTATAAAACGTTAAGTTTGGAAAAGAGAGAGGAAGATCTTTCAGAGGCTCCATCCTTCAGATGCTCGTTGTTGTTCTGTTTCCGTGAACACGGCTGATCGATCAGATTGCAATACTCTCGAGAGGTTGTGCACTTTCCCCACAATCCACGATCAAGTCCTTTTACAGACAAGACCATGGCGAAGCCTTCCCTTAGTAGCCCCTCTACCATCTGGATCCAACCGTGCCAAGAACCTCCAAATGTTGGTACCCCGGTGAGGTTTCTCACTAAGTACTAAGCCAAGACAGAGCCCATATGTATTGTGGTTGCACGGGAAGCTTCTGAATTCTGAAACATGGTAGACTTCTTTGATTCCTGGGCGGCCGTCCTCCACCAAATATCCACACGTTGACCCGACAACCATTCCGCCCAGAAGAAAACTTAGTTTTATTTTGAAGGGGATTTTTGAGAAGAAAAGTTCACTCGAGAGAACTCTCGTACTTAGAATTTTTTTTGAGTCTTTCGAACCCTCCCAACGATACTTGATATATACAAGTATATAGCATAGCAAGCATAACTTAGAAAAACAGGATAACCTATTTGGATGGAAAATTCCTAAGCGTAGAGCTACTCATGGCCTACTACAAAACTGCACTTGCGAAAATAGTACTAAGAAAATCTACCAAAATCCTACACATGCATACTATAGAATTTGAAGAGTAAAACATGCATAGTCAAAACTGGGACATAAACATGAACAAGTGGTGTAACTTTCCTTGATCCGAGCAGCACTCTACACAACAGTACTCCTCAGCGCACTCCGAGCAGTCTAACGAAACACAAACATAGATCCAATCACAATTTGCACAAAACAATGTAAAGAAGGTGAATATACATGCATGCAACATGGTAATATGCAAGGATGGATTCAAATTTGACCAAGGGCTTATTCGGGGGTGTTGTTGGGTTGGGGGATGTCATTAGATTCGATTCCCCATGGGTTTTTAAGTATTTTGGATTAAACCCTAAATAAACAAGCTCAAAACTAGATTTACAACTCCAATCTACCTCGAGACAGATCTGAACACTCTAAGCATGCTATAACAATTTTCTACAGAAGGTCTCATAGAAACAGAACCAACGCGACAAGAATCAACTAAAACGGATCTACATATAATTTTCTAGAATTAAAATACTCCAATCTAAACATTAAATACTACTGCAAGATTACTGTAGTAAACCAGCAATATTACTGGAGATCTGTGTTCTACTAAATTTTGCGAATCCAACAGTATATTATATGCAAATTTTGGATTGGCCGGTACCCCTTCGGCCTGGCCATCTAATCCTAGGCGTTGGATTGGAAGCGGACGGCTGGGGGGGTGGCCGGTGACTTACCGTGGCGGGCGGCGACGAGGTCGATGGTGGACGGCAGCGGCGCGTCGGTGATGGTCGGCGGCGATGCGGAGCTTCCCTGGCGTGACGGAGTGGTGGACGGCGTGCGCCTCCTCCTCGCGGATCCGTTCCTGAGATCGGCGTGGACCACCTCCTCCTCGGTAGACGGCTAACGGCGATTGGACTTCGCGGATGCCGGCGAGACTCCGGCGAGGAATTGAGATCGCGGTGATGTGCTACAGAGGGGGAAAAATGAGATGAACTAGTTTAGCAAGGGGAAGAAAAGAGCAGCGGAGGTTTTCGGAAAGGTCACCGTCGGGCGGCGGCGGCGCTGCTCCGGCGAGGTCGGCGGCGAGCTCGCGAGCGGCAGTCCAGCGGCGGTACAGTGAGGAAAAAGGGGCTAGGGTTTTGGGGCGGCCGGGCGCGGTTTAAATAGTCCAGAGTACTTGGGGCGGGGTTCGCGGAGCTCCTCCCGATTCGGCCGGAATCGGTTCTAGAGGCGGCGGCGAACGGCGGGTTCGTCCCGATCTCCACGGAGAAGATGACGCAGTGGGGCCCGCCTGTCGGTGGCCACGAGCGCACGGTGCAGGCTGCTGGCGGCGTCTGCTGGGACGGCCTACGCGCTAGGCACCGCCCACTCTGCCAGGCGGGGTGGTAGATAGGTCACGGGCTGGTTTAGCCAGCCCGTTAGGCTAGAATCTTT
Organism: Avena eriantha; assembly: GCA_910589775.1. Classification (NCBI taxonomy): domain Eukaryota; kingdom Viridiplantae; phylum Streptophyta; class Magnoliopsida; order Poales; family Poaceae; genus Avena; species Avena eriantha. The sequence goes on from CAJUXJ010000456.1 coordinate 13,562, forward strand.
TTTTTCCTTTTTTTTTCTGTTTCACTAGTTGTTTCATAACTTTGGTAAACGGACTCCGAGTTAAGTGAGGCTGGTCTCTAAAATTTTGTAAAAAGAAGAAGATTAGTATGAGGTTATCAAATAACACTTTTGCAAGGGTTTAGGAGGTTAGATTTTGTTTTAACCCTTTTTGTCTTTACATGACTATAGGGTTTAGGGAAAGTATTTGATGCGGCTTTTATTGTGTGATGCCATGACGCAAAGATATGATGCATGCTTCTAGTAACATCTGCAATGGTAAAATTTGGGATGTTACAAACCTACCCCCCTTAAGAAGAATCTCGTCCCCGAGATTCAGGTTGGTTAGCAAATAGGTGTGGGTGTTCTTTCTTCAGGTCTTCTTCACGTTCCCACGTGGCCTCTTCCTCGGAATGGTGATTCCATTGAACTTTGCAAAACCTGATAGTCTTGGTACGAGTAATTCTCTCAGCTATTTCCAGAATCTTGGTGGGTGTTTCCTCACAGGTGAGATCGTTTTCCAGTTGAACCTCGTCCAACGGAACCGTATCCTTTAGTGGGGTTTCGGCCATTTCCGGGTGACACTTCTTTAATTGCGACACATGGAAAACATCATGAACTGTTAACACTTCCGGCAATTCCAACTGATAGGCAACCTCCCCTCTCCGACCCAAGATTTTGTAGGGCCCTATGAATTGGGGTGCTAACTTACCCTTGATTCCAAATCTCTTAACTCCTCATAGTGGCGAAACTCGGAGATATGCACGGTCTCCCACTTCATAGGTCACATCCCTGCGCTTGGAATCAGCATAACTCTTTTGCCTAGATTGGGCTATTTTTAACCTGTCTTGAATCTGTCTCACTTTTTCTTCGGCATCCTTGATCAGTTTAGGTCCAAACAAACTCCGTTCTCCAACTCCACTCCATAGCAGCGGAGTTGTACACTTTCTGCCATGTAGAACTTCAAATGGAGCCATCTTGATACTAGTTTGGTAACTGTTATTGTATGAGAATTCCGCATATGGCAAATTATCATCCCAACTAGACCCATAGTCTAGCGCACAGGCTCTTAACATGTCCTCCGAGATCTGATTAACTCTTTCCGTTTGCCCATCTGTTTGCGGGTGGAAACCAGTACTAAACTCCAGTCATGTCCCTAGAGACTCGTGTAACTGTCGCCAAAACTTCGAGTCGAATTGGGTACCTCTATCAGAGACAATCCCCTTGGGTACACCATGAAGACTTACGATCCTTGACATATAAATCTTAGCAAGTTTAGCACTCGTATAGGTGGTCTTTACGGGAATAAAGTGGGCCACCTTTGTGAAGTGGTCGACCACTACCCAGATGGAGTCATACCCAAATCGAGTCCGGGGTAGTCCGGTGATAAAACCCATGCCTACCTTGTCCCACTTCCAATCGGGCATAGGTAATGGCTGCAGCAATCCTGCTGGTTTTTGATGTTCGTCCTTGACTCTGCTGCACACGTCACACAGGGAGATGTATTCAGCAATTTCTCCTTTCAAGTTATTCCACCAGAACCTATCTTTCACATCCATGTACATCTTTGTATTACCCTGATGAATTGAGTAAGGCGAATCGTGAGCTTCCTGAAGGATTAACTTCCTGATATTGGGATCATCGGGAACACACAAACGCTTCTCATACCAGAGTGTTCCTTGTTCATACGTGTGAAACCCTTTTGCTTTACCCTCGCTTATATTAGCTCTTATCTCTTCCAACTCTTTGTCCCCCTTCTGAGCCTCTTTGATTTGGTCCAGAAGCATTGACACTATCTCCATAGTTGCTAAGTATCCCTCCGGAACTATTTCCAACCTGAGATCCTTGAATTGTTCACACAAATCATTTGGAAGTTCTCCCACGGTAAGTCCATTTACATAGCCTTTCCAGCTTAAGGCGTCAGCCACAACGTTGGCCTTTCCAGGATGGTACTTCAGGTCCAAGTCATAGTCCTTGATGAGCTCAAGCCATCTCCTTTGCCTCATATTTAATTCCTTTTGAGTGAAGATGTATTTAAGGCTCTTGTGATCCGTGAACACATCACAATGTTTGCCCATTAGGCAATGTCTCCATACCTTGAGCGCGTGCACAACTGATGCTAGTTCCAAATCGTGCGTGGGGTAGTTATTCTCATGGTTCTTAAGTTGCCGAGAGGCGTAAGACACTACTTTTCCATCTTGCATCAGTACACTACCAAGTCCTTGTCGGGAAGCGTCACAATAGACCTAGAAGTCCTTTTGGATGTCAGGGAGGCACAAAACTGGTGCTGTTACTAGGCGCTTCTTCAACTCTTGAAAACTTGCTTCACATGCCTCGGTCCATTGGAACTTCTTCTCTTTCTTCAACAATTCTGTCATAGGCTTTGCTATCTTGGAAAAGTTTTCAATGAACCTTCGGTAATATCCTGCAAGGCCCAGGAAACTCCTAATATCACCCACATTCTTAGGGGACTCCCATTCTGTCATGGAAGCTACCTTACTTGGGTCCACGACAACACCTTTAGCTGACACAATATGACCAAGGAATCCCATTTCTTTCAACCAGAACTCACATTTGCTAAATTTGGCATACAACTTGTGTTCCCTTAACTTTTCCATGATTAGGCGCATGTGCCTCTCATGTTCCTTCTCGTCCTTGGAGTATATGAGTATGTCATCAATGAATACCACAATAAACTTATCCAAGTACTCCATGAACACCTTGTTCATCATAGTCATGAAGTATGCTGGCGCATTGGTTAAGCCAAATGACATCATGTTGTATTCATACAATCCGTATCTCGTGGTGAAAGTTGTCATGGGTACATCCTGTTCCCGGATCTTTAGCTGGAAATAACCTGATCGGAGATCAATCTTAGAGAACACACTAGCTCCTTTTAATTGATCGAACAGGTCGTTGATATTGGGTAGAGGGTACTTGTTCTTGATTGTCACTTCATTCAACGACCAGTAGTCCACGACTAGTCTCTTGGTTTTATCCTTCTTCTCCACGAATAAGACAGGCGCTCCCCAAGATGACGCGCTTGGTTGGATGAAGCCTTTGTCCAATTGCTCTCTAAGCTGTTTCTTAAGTTCCTTCAACTCATCCACATCCATCTTGTATGGTCTTTTTGCTATCGGTCCAGTACCAGGCATCAAGTCAATGAGAAACTCGATGTCTCGGTCAGGAGGCATCCTTGGCAACTCTTCCGGAAACACATCTGGATACTCCTTCACAATTGACACATCCTCCAAGCTAACCCCCTTAAGAGAGTTCACCATACTTCCTTTGAGTGCAAAAGCTGACTTAAAGCGGATCCTTTTCTTATCCGGAGTCGTGAGTGTGATAGTCCTTTTGGCACAGTCTATGACTCCCTCGTATTCGGTCATCCAATTCATGCCCAAAATTATGTCTAAGCCTTGTGATTCCAGAACGACTAGGCTGGTGGGAAAGATGTGTGCCCCAATCCTTAGTTCTAACCCACGACATCCAGAGTTTGCCACTATTCTCCACCAGGAGAACTTACCCTTAGAGGAGTACTAATAGTCTCCGTAGGTATCTTGCATCTATCCACAAATACCCTTGATATGAATTAATGCGATGCACCAGTATCAAAAAGAACAACTGCGAGGGTGGAGTTAAGCTTGAACTTACCAATCACGGAATCAGGTGCCTCACGAGCATCCTCCACGAAGACATGATTCACTGTGGCTTTGACGAATGGATTCGGCTTCTTCCCGTTTCCATTACCATTGCCACGGTTGTGTCCGTTGTCGTTTCCATTACCATTCCCATTCTTCATCTTTTCGGGGCAAGTAGTTGCATAATGCCCTGTCTTGTTACACTTGAAACATGTCACTTCACTCAGATCCTTCCATTGCCGCTTCCATTGCGGTGTTTCTGGCCATTGTGGTTGTGTCCCCCATGATGATGACCATTGTGGTTGTGGCTATTGTGGTTGTGGGGTGGTGGTGACGAAGTGCGTTGCTTCTGATACGGGGCTGAGTTGTGCTTGTGTGAGGTGGACTTTCTCTTTCGGTTCTCTATACTCCTTTGCTTTGCTTCAACCACCACTGCCCTGTCCAGGAGTTCCTGGTAGTTATCAAACTTCAGAGCCACAAGATGAATAGATATTTCATCATTAAGTCCCCTTAAGAACTCCTCCTGTCTCTTGGCATCAGTGGATACATCATCAGGTGCATAACGTGCCAGCTTGTTGAAAAGGTCCCCATACTCGGAGACAGAGCGGTGCAGTTGTTTCAGGTCGTGGAACTCACGTCTCTTAGTGACATGACTCCCGCGGCTACGTGATGAGTACGAAAGGCCGCCTCGAACTGGTTCCAGGTGATAGCCTCAATATCAGGGTGGGTGACCTGGTAATTATCCCACCATTCAGCAGCTGGTCCCTCTAGTTGGTGCGCGGCAAAGCGCACCCTGTCAGCTCCAATAACTTGGATGGTGTCTAACTTCTTGTTGGTGGTGTGGAGCCAGTCATCTGCCACAATTGGCTCAGAACTACTTGAGAAAACTGGAGGGTTCAACCTCAAGAACCGAGTCAGGCGATCCTGTTGGGGCGGTGGGGGTGGTGGAGGCGGCGGGTTGTTGTTGTTGTTTTGCATGTTTTGAGTGAGGAGTTGGATCAGCTGATTCTGGGAGTTCAGAAGTTGTGCTATCTCTGGGGTCATGTTGTTGTTGTTGTTTCCCCGTCTCGCCATCTGTGGGGGTTTGGGAAACAAGTTAAGAAGTGGATAGAAAGCCTATGGAATAAAACTCCTACCCTTATGTAAACAAGAGAGAAACACACGAGAAAGCAAGGCACACAAAGCACATAGTTTAACACACTCAACCAAGTTTAACTAATCCAAATTAATTTTTTTTGGTACTCATTAAAATCGCGAACAACGTTTGACTATAGAACTAAAGGTGGTCCAACTACTCTACTCATCATCCACTTCCTCATCCTCAATGATGAAGCCTTCCTTTTCCAGCAATGACTTGTATAACTCCATGTCCTTCGTCGTGGCTTCAAGCTTCTCCTGAAGTTCCTTCACCTCCTGTGGCTCCGGTGTAGCAGCTTCGAGCCTCTCTTGAAGTTCCTTCACCTCTTGCAGCTCCTGGGTAGTAGCTTCCAGCTTCTCTTGGAGTTCCTTCTTCTCCTTCTGTAGCTTCTTGATCAAACTTGACCCCATAGTCACGGGCGTGATCTTCTCCTCCAAGCTCCTCTTGGTTGCTCGCAGGTCCTTCACATGGTGGCAAAGTTCTTGAACTCCATCTCGTTTTTTGCGAGCACAAGACTTTGTTCCCTAATCCTCTTGTTCTTATCTTTCACCCTCTTCTCTTGATTAGCGAACTTCTTGTCTTGGGCGGTGAGCTCCCCTCCTAGGGACTTGATCTTCTCTTCCAGCTCCTCGGTCTTCTCGTCCTTCTCCTTGGCTAGGGCACAAAGCTCGTCATTCCTCATGATCTCAAGGCAGCTCCCCTTCTGAAGGTCATTGATGTGGGACTCCAAGTCTTGATATTGGATTCTTCGACGCTTGCATGTCTTCCTTTCCTCTGGGTTAACTCCATTGGAACTCCCTTCTCATCACGTCTTCCAAAGAGTTTGATGTAGTGGCCTTCAACCTCTTCATGGTGGCGTCCGCAAAGGCATCCAATGAGCTCCTGTAAGCTGATGCTAAGTCCTTTCTCCTTGGAGTCACTGGTGACGTTGTAAAATGGCCTCTGTCTTGGGTTCGTCTGACTGCGCCCTGGTTGCATGACTTCATCGCCCAGCATCCTTCCTGTGCATCTTCCTCAACTCGCTTCCCTTGATTGACGGCATAGGTAACTGCAATGTCTTGATGATGTCCAGAAGGCATTCCCCAAAGCGCAGGCACTTGATGTCTTGGCGGTGTCGTAGTAGAAGGCCGTCAGCTTTAGGTTAGGAGAAAGAAATTAGGCACAAAACGATAAGAAGGAGAATTACTAGAAGAACATAAATAGCTTAGAAGACTATGGAAAGACAAAAACAATGGTAAAGGTGGTTTCCAATCCTAGGGGTCACGTCCTACATGCAAATTTGTGCTCTGATACCATCTGTTGCGACGTCGGATCGTTAAGGATCCTAAGTCCCTGTGATTAACATGCTAGTCCCTGGATCAATTGCTAGCACTTCACAGTCGATGAATATCATGTAAAACACAAGTCATTATTACACGAATAATCCAGAGTATAATTATTACAACTTGCATAGCTTATAGCTAGCTCAAATAAAACAGCGGAAACTAAGTAAAACTTGAGTCATCAACGCCTCAGGCTAGCTGCGTGAAGTCCCACGATCCCTATGCACCTTTCAGTCTTCGGATTCAGCACATAAGATGTGCAGCCAACAAGCTGGGTCAATACTTTGAATGTATTGGCAAATTACACCAAGGAAAGAGTAAGTCTATCTCTACATGCAAGGCTAAGAGCAGGCTTTGGGGTTCATTTGCATAAAGCCAATTTTCTCAATGTAAGAAGAAAGGAGAAGAGATTTTCGCTACTTTGTAAACTTTGATAAGTAGTATAGGGTCGAATGGAACGCGTGGATGTTACTCACCAAGTGCCCAATCAACCTAGCACTTGGATATTACACACCAAGTTCCCAAAATCCCACCCAATGGCGATATTACTCACGCCTTGGGGTTTATAAAACGTTAAGTTTGGAAAAGAGAGAGGAAGATCTTCAGAGGCTCCATCCTTCAGATGCTCGTTGTTGTTCTGTTTCCGTGAACACGGCTGATCGATCAGATTGCAATACTCTCGAGAGGTTGTGCACTTTCCCCACAATCCACGATCAAGTCCTTTTACAAGACAAGACCATGACGAAGCCTTCCCTAGTAGCCCCTCTACCAGCTGGATCCAACGTGCCAAGAACCTCCAAATGTTGGTACCCGGTGAGGTTTCCCACTAGTACTAAGCCAAGACAGAGCCCATATGTATTGTGGTTGCAACGGGAAGCTTCTGAATTCTGAAACATGGCAGACTTCTTTGATTCCTGGGCGGCCGTCCTCCACCAAATAGCCACTCGTTGACCCCACAACCATTCTGCCCAGAAGAAAACTTAGTTTTATTTTGAAGCGGGTTTTAGAGAAGAAAAGTTCGCTCGAGAGAACTCTCGTACTTAGAAATTTTTTGAGTCTTTCGAACCC
>CAJUXJ010000457.1:0-28350 GCA_910589775.1 Avena eriantha
AGGTTGTTAGGTGCCATGTGTAGGCCCCATGTGTGACCTCCTTCCCGGACATGCGTTAACACTTAGTTAAAATCCTAGATCTGTACGTGGAAAGTCCGCCGCGTCACAACCGGGGCCTAGAATGTGGCAAAGTTGGTACACCTTGGCTCTCCATGTACATATGTCCTAAACAAACCAAAACAAGTAGAGAGGTCACACAGGGCTACCCTCGTACGGAGATAGCTATAGGGGTAGACGATCGGGGCCCCGGTCTAGGGTTTCGCCGGAGGAAGACCGCCGGAGCGTCGGAATCACATGAAAACTTGCATGTCCCCCTAGGATATGTGTGTGAGAGTTGTGCAAGGTTGTTAGGTGCCATGTGTAGGCTCCATGTGTGTCCCCCTTCCCGGACATGTGTTAACACTTAGTAAAATCCTGGATCTGTACGTGGAAAGTCCCGCGCGTCACAACCGGGGCCTAGAATGTGGCAAAGTGGCCCACATTGGCTCTCCATGTACATATGTCCTAAAAAAACCAAAACAAGTAGAGAGGTCACCGGGCTAACCCTCGTACGGAGATAGCTATAGGGGTAGACGATCCGGGGCCCCCAGGTCTAGGGTTTCGCCGAGGAAGACCGCCGGAGCGTCGGAATCACATGAAACTTGCATGTGCCCCCTAGGATATGTGTGTGATAGTTGGTGCAAGGTTGTTAGGTGCCATGTGTAGGCTCCATGTGTGACCCCCTTCCCGGACATGCGTTACACTTAGTAAAATCCTGGATCTAGACGTGGAAAGTCCCGCCGCATCACAACCGGGGCCTAGAATGTGGCAAAGTTGGCCCAACCTTGGCTCTCCATGTACATATGTCCTAAACAAACCAAAACAAGTAGAGAGGTCCACCGGGCTACCCTCGTACGGAGATAGCTATAGGGTAGACGATCCTGGGGCCCCCGGTCTAGGGTTTCGCCGGAGGAAGACCGCCGGAGCGTCGGAATCACATGAAAACTTGCATGTGCCCCTAGGATATGTGTGTGAGAGTGGTGCAAGGTTGTTAGGTGCCATGTGTAGGCTCAATGTGTGACCCCCTTCCCGGACATGCGTTAACACTTAGTAAAATCCTGGATCTAGTACGTGGAAAGTCCCGCCGTGTCACAACCGGGGCCTAGAATGTCGGCAAAGTTGGCCCAACATTGGCTCTCCATGTACATATGTCCTAAACAAACCAAAACAAGTAGAGAGGTCCACCGGGCTACCCTCGTACGGAGATAGCTATAGGGGTAGACGATCCGGGCCCCCGGTCTAGGGTTTCGCCGGAGGAAGACCGCCGGAGCGTTCGGAATCACATGAAAACTTGCATGTGCCCCTAGGATATTGTGTGTGAGAGTGGTGCAAGGTTGTTAGGTGCCATGTATAGGCCCATGTGTGACCCCCTTCCCGGACATGTGTTAACACTTAGTAAAATCCTGGATCTGTACGTGGAAAGTCCCGCCGCGTCACAACCGGGGCCTAGAATGTGGCAAAGTTGGCCCAACATTGGCTCTCCATGTACATATGTCCTAAACAAACCAAAACAAGTAGAGAGGTCCACCGGGCTACCCTCGTACGGAGATAGCTATAGGGGTAGACGATCCGGGGCCCCCAGTCTAGGGTTTCGCTGGAGGAAGACCGCCGGAGCGTCGGAATCACATGAAAACTTGCATGTGCCCCCTAGGATATGTGTGTGAGAGTTGTGCAAGGTTGTTAGGTGCCATGTGTAGGCCCCATGTGTGACCCCCTTCCCGGACATGCGTTAACACTTAGTAAAATCCTGGATCTGTACGTGGAAAGTCCCGCCACGTCACAACCGGGGCCTAGAATGTGGCAAAGTTGTCCCAACATTGGCTCTCCATGTACATATGTCCTAAACAAACCAAAACAAGTAGAGAGGTACACCGGGCTACCCTCGTACGGAGATAGCTATAGGGGTAGACGATCCGGGGCCCCCAGTCTAGGGTTTCGCCGGAGGAAGACCGCCGGAGCGTCGGAATCACATGAAAACTTGCATGTGCCCCTAGGATATGTGTGTGATATTGGTGCAAGGTTGTTAGGTGCCATGTGTAGGCTCCATGTGTGACCCCCTTCCCGGACATGCGTTAACACTTAGTAAAATCCTGGATCTGTACGTGGAAAGTCCCGCCGCTGTCACAACCGGGGCCTAGAATGTGGCAAAGTTGGCCCAACATTGGCTCTCCATGTACATATGTCCTAAACAAACCAAAACAAGTAGAGAGGTCCACCGGGCTACCCTCGTACGGAGATAGCTATAGGGGTAGACGATCCGGGGCCCCCGGTCTAGGGTTTCGCCGCAGGAAGACCGCCGGAGCGTCGGAATCACATGAAAACTTGCATGTGCCCCTAGGATATGTGTGTGAGAGTGGTGCAAGGTTGTTATGTGCCATGTGTAGGCTCCATGTGTGACCTCCTTCCCGGACATGCGTTAACACGTAGTAAAATCCTGGATCTGTACGTGGAAAGTCCCGCCGCGTCACAACCGGGGCCTAGAATGTGGCAAAGATGGTCCAACCTTGGCTCTCCATGTAAATATGTCCTAAACAAACCAAAAAAAGTAGAGAGGTCCACCAGGCTACCCTCGTACGGAGATAGCTATAGGGGTAGACGATCTAGGGCCCCCGGTCTAGGGTTTTGCCGGAGGAAGACCGCCGCAGCATCGGAATCACATGAAAACTTGCATGTCCCCCTAGGATATGTGTGTGAGAGTTGTGCAAGGTTGTTAGGTGCCATGTGTAGGCTCCATGTATGTCCCCCTTTCCGGACATGTGTTAACACTTAGTAAAATCCTGGATCTGTACGTGGAAAGTCCCGCCGCGTCACAACCGGGGCCTAGAATGTGGCAAAGTAGGCCCGACCTTGGCTCTCCATGTACATATGTCCTAAAGAAACCAGAACAAGTAGAGAGGTCCACCGGGCTACCCTCATACGGAGATAGCTATAGGGGTAGACGATCCGGGGCCCCCGGTCTAGGGTTTCGCCGGAGGAAAACCACCGGAGCGTCGGAATCACATGAAAACTTGCATGTGCCCCTAGGATATGTGTGTGAGAGTGGTGCAAGGTTGTTAGGTGCCATGTGTAGGCTCCATGTGTGACCCCCTTCCCGGACATGCGTTAACACTTAGTAAAATCCTGGATCTGTACGTGGAAAGTCCCGCCGCGTCACAACCGGGGCCTAGAATGTGGCAAAGTTGGCCCAACCTTGGCTCTCCATGTACATATGTCCTAAAAAACCAAAACAAGTAGAGAGGTACACCGGGCTACCCTCGTACGGAGATAGCTATAGGGGTAGACGATCCGGGGCCCCCGGTCTAGGGTTTCGCCGGAGGAAGACCGCCGGAGCGTCGGAATCACATGAAAACTTGCATGTGCCCCTAGGATATGTGTGTGAGAGTGGTGCAAGGTTGTTAGGTGCCATGTGTAGGCTCCATGTGTGACCCCCTTCCCGGACATGCGTTAACACTTAGTAAAATCCTGGATCTAGTACGTGGAAAGTCCCGCCGCATCACAACCGGGGCCTAGAATGTGGCAAAGTTGGCCCAACCTTGGCTCTCCATGTACATATGTCCTAAAAAAACCAAAACAAGTAGAGAGGTCCACCGGGCTACCCTCGTACGGAGATAGCTATAGGGGTAGACGATCCGGGGCCCCAGGTCTAGGGTTTCGCCGGAGGAAGACCGCCGGAGCGTCGGAATCACATGAAAACTTGCATGTGCCCCTAGGATATGTGTGTGAGAGTGGTGCAAGGTTGTTAGGTGCCATGTGTAGGCTCCATGTGTGACCCCCTTCCCGGACATGCGTTAACACTTAGTAAAATCCTGGATCTGTACGTGGAAAGTCCCGCCGCAGTCACAACCGGGGCCTAGAATGTGGCAAAGTTGGCCCAACATTGGCTCTCCATGTACATATGTCCTAAAAAAACCAAAACAAGTAGAGAGGTCCACCGGGCTACCCTCATACGGAGATAGCTATAGGGGTAGACGATCCGGGGCCCCCGGTCTAGGGTTTCGCCGGAGGAAGACCACCGGAGCGTCGGAATCACATGAAAACTTGCATGTGCCCCTAGGATATGTGTGTGAGAGTGGTGCAAGGTTGTTAGGTGCCATGTGTAGGCTCCATGTGTGACCCCCTTCCCGGACATGCGTTAACACTTAGTAAAATCCTGGATCTGTACGTGGAAAGTCCCGCCGCGTCACAACCGGGGCCTAGAATGTGGCAAAGTTGGCCCAACCTTGGCTCTCCATGTACATATGTCCTAAACAAACCAAAACAAGTAGAGAGGTCCACCGGGCTACCCTCGTACGGAGATAGCTATAGGGGTAGACGATCCGGGGCCCCCGGTCTAGGGTTTCGCCGGAGGAAGACCGCCGGAGCGTCGGAATCACATGAAAACTTGCATGTGCCCCCTAGGATATGTGTGTGAGAGTGGTGCAAGGTTGTTAGGTGCCATGTGTAGGCTCCATGTGTGACCCCCTTCCCGGACATGCTGTTAACACTTAGTAAAATCCTGGATCTGTACGTGGAAAGTCCCGCCGCGTCACAACCGGGGCCTAGAATGTGGCAAAGTTGGCCCAACATTGGCTCTCCATGTACATATGTCCTAAACAAACCAAAACAAGTAGAGAGGTACACCGGGCTACCCTCGTACGGAGATAGCTATAGGGGTAGACGATCCGGGGCCCCCAGGTCTAGGGTTTCGCCGGAGGAAGACCGCCGGAGCGTCGGAATCACATGAAAACTTGCATGTGCCCCTAGGATATGTGTGTGAGAGTGGTGCAAGGTTGTTAGGTGCCATGTGTAGGCTCCATGTGTGACCCCCTTCCCGGACATGCGTTAACACTTAGTAAAATCCTGGATCTGTACGTGGAAAGTCCCGCCGCGTCACAACCGGGGCCTAGAATGTGGCAAAGTTGGCCCAACCTTGGCTCTCCATGTACATATGTCCTAAACAAACCAAACAAGTAGAGAGGTCCACCGGGCTACCCTCGTACGGAGATAGCTATAGGGGTAGACGATCCGGGGCCCCCGGTCTAGGGTTTCGCCGGAGGAAGACCGCCGGAGCGTCGGAATCACATGAAAACTTGCATGTGCCCCTAGGATATGTGTGTGAGAGTGGTGCAAGGTTGTTAGGTGCCATGTGTAGGCTCCATGTGTGACCCCCTTCCCGGACATGCGTTAACACTTAGTAAAATCCTGGATCTGTACGTGGAAAGTCCCGCCGCGTCACAACCGGGGCCTAGAATGTGGCAAAGTTGGCCCAACCTTGGCTCTCCATGTACATATGTCCTAAACAAACCAAAACAAGTAGAGAGGTCCACCGGGCTACCCTCGTACGGAGATAGCTATAGGGGTAGACGATCCGGGGCCCCCGGTCTAGGGTTTCGCCGGAGGAAGACCGCCGGAGCGTCGGAATCACATGAAAACTTGCATGTGCCCCTAGGATATGTGTGTGAGAGTGGTGCAAGGTTGTTAGGTGCCATGTGTAGGCTCCATGTGTGACCCCCTTCCCGGACATGTGTTAACACTTAGTAAAATCCTGGATCTGTACGTGGAAAGTCCCGCCGCGTCACAACCGGGGCCTAGAATGTGGCAAAGTTGGCCCAACCTTGGCTCTCCATGTACATATGTCCTAAACAAACCAAAACAAGTAGAGAGGTCCACCAGGGCTACCCTCGTACGGAGATAGCTATAGGGGTAGACGATCTAGGGCCCCCGGTCTAGGGTTTCGCCGGAGGAAGACCACCGGAGCGTCGGAATCACATGAAAACTTGCATGTGCCCCTAGGATATGTGTGTGAGAGTGGTGCAAGGTTGTTAGGTGCCATGTGTAGGCCCATGTGTGACCCCCTTCCCGGACATGCGTTAACACTTAGTAAAATCCTGGATCTGTACGTGGAAAGTCCCGCCGCGTCACAACCGGGGCCTAGAATGTGGCAAAGTTGGCCCAACCTTGGCTCTCCATGTACATATGTCCTAAAAAACCAAAACAAGTAGAGAGGTCCACCGGGCTACCCTCGTACGGAGATAGCTATAGGGGTAGACGATCCGGGGCCCCGGTCTAGGGTTTCGCCGGAGGAAGACCGCCGGAGCATCGGAAATCACATGAAAACTTGCATGTGCCCCTAGGATATGTGTGTGAGAGTGGTGCAAGGTTGTTAGGTGCCATGTGTAGGCTCCATGTGTGACCCCCTTCCCGCACATGCGTTAACACTTAGTAAAATCCTGATCTGTACGTGGAAAGTCCCGCCGCGTCACAACCGGGGCCTAGAATGTGGCAAAGTTGGCCCAACATTGGCTCTCCATGTACATATGTCCTAAACAAACCAAAACAAGTAGAGAGGTCCACCGGGCTACCCTCGTACGGAGATAGCTATAGGGGTAGACGATCCGGGGCCCCCGGTCTAGGGTTTCGCCGGAGGAAGACCGCCGGAGCGTCGGAATCACATGAAAACTTGCATGTCCCCCTAGGATATGTGTGTGAGAGTTGTGCAAGGTTGTTAGGTGCCATGTGTAGGCTCCATGTGTGACCCCCTTCCCGGACATGCGTTAACACTTAGTAAAATCCTGGATCTGTACGTGGAAAGTCCCGCCGCGTCACAACCGGGGCCTAGAATGTGGCAAAGTTGGCCCAACATTGGCTCTCCATGTACATATGTCCTAAACAAACCAAAACAAGTAGAGAGGTCCACCGGGCTACCCTCGTACGGAGATAGCTATAGGGGTAGACGATCCGGGGCCCCCGGTCTAGGGTTTCGCCGGAGGAAGACCGCCGGAGCGTCGGAATCACATGAAAACTTGCATGTGCCCCTAGGATATGTGTGTGAGAGTGGTGCAAGGTTGTTAGGTGCCATGTGTAGGCTCCATGTGTGACCCCCTTCCCGGACATGCGTTAACACTTAGTAAAATCCTGGATCTGTACGTGGAAAGTCCCGCCGCGTCACAACCGGGGCCTAGAATGTGGCAAAGTTGGCCCAACATTGGCTCTCCATGTACATATGTCCTAAACAAACCAAAACAAGTAGAGAGGTCCACCGGGCTACCCTCGTACGGAGATAGCTATAGGGGTAGACGATCCGGGGCCCCCGGTCTAGGGTTTCGCCGGAGGAAGACCGCCGGAGCGTCGGAATCACATGAAAACTTGCATGTGCCCCTAGGATATGTGTGTGAGAGTGGTGCAAGGTTGTTAGGTGCCATGTGTAGGCTCCATGTGTGACCCCCTTCCCGGACATGCGTTAACACTTAGTAAAATCCTGGATCTGTACGTGGAAAGTCCCGCCGCGTCACAACCGGGGCCTAGAATGTGGCAAAGTTGGCCCAACATTGGCTCTCCATGTACATATGTCCTAAACAAACCAAAACAAGTAGAGAGGTCCACCGGGCTACCCTCGTACGGAGATAGCTATAGGGGTAGACGATCCGGGGCCCCCGGTCTAGGGTTTCGCCGGAGGAAGACCGCCGGAGCGTCGGAATCACATGAAAACTTGCATGTGCCCCTAGGATATGTGTGTGAGAGTGGTGCAAGGTTGTTAGGTGCCATGTGTAGGCCCCATGTGTGACCCCCTTACCCGGACATGTGCTTAACACTTAGTAAAATCCTGGATCTGTACGTGGAAAGTCCCGCCGCGTCACAACCGGGGCCTAGAATGTGGCAAAGTTGTCCCAACATTGGCTCTCCATGTACATATGTCCTAAACAAACCAAAACAAGTAGAGAGGTACACCGGGCTACCCTCGTACGGAGATAGCTATAGGGGTAGACGATCTGGGGCCCCCAGTCTAGGGTTTCGCCGGAGGAAGACCGCCGGAGCGTCGGAATCACATGAAAACATTGCATGTGCCCCTACGATATGTGTGTGAGAGTGGTGCAAGGTTGTTAGGTGCCATGTGTAGGCTCCATGTGTGACCCCCTTCCCGGACATGCGTTAACACTTAGTAAAATCCTGGATCTGTACGTGGAAAGTCCCGCCGCGTCACAACCGGGGCCTAGAATGTGGCAAAGTTGGCCCGAACATTGGCTCTCCATGTACATATGTCCTAAACAAACCAAAACAAGTAGAGAGGTCCACCGGGCTACCCTCGTACGGAGATAGCTATAGGGGTAGACGATCCGGGGCCCCCGGTCTAGGGTTTCGCCGGAGGAAGACCGCCGGAGCGTCGGAATCACATGAAAACTTGCATGTGCCCCTAGGATATGTGTGTGAGAGTGGTGCAAGGTTGTTAGGTGCCATGTGTAGGCTCCATGTGTGACCCCCTTCCCGGACATGCGTTAACACTTAGTAAAATCCTGGATCTGTACGTGGAAAGTCCCGCCGCGTCACAACCGGGGCCTAGAATGTGGCAAAGTTGGCCCAACCTTGGCTCTCCATGTACATATGTCCTAAACAAACCAAAACAAGTAGAGAGGTCCACCGGGCTACCCTCGTACGGAGATAGCTATAGGGGTAGACGATCCGGGGCCCCCGGTCTAGGGTTTCGCCGGAGGAAGACCGCCGGAGCGTCGGAATCACATGAAAACTTGCATGTGCCCCTAGGATATGTGTGTGAGAGTGGTGCAAGGTTGTTAGGTGCCATGTGTAGGCTCCATGTGTGACCCCCTTCCCGGACATGCGTTAACACTTAGTAAAATCCTGGATCTGTACGTGGAAAGTCCCGCCGCGTCACAACCGGGGCCTAGAATGTGGCAAAGTTGGCCCAACATTGGCTCTCCATGTACATATGTCCTAAACAAACCAAAACAAGTAGAGAGGTCCACCGGGCTACCCTCGTACGGAGATAGCTATAGGGGTAGACGATCCGGGGCCCCCGGTCTAGGGTTTCGCCGGAGGAAGACCGCCGGAGCGTCGGAATCACATGAAAACTTGCATGTGCCCCTAGGATATGTGTGTGAGAGTGGTGCAAGGTTGTTAGGTGCCATGTGTAGGCTCCATGTGTGACCCCCTTCCCGGACATGCGTTAACACTTAGTAAAATCCTGGATCTGTACGTGGAAAGTCCCGCCGCGTCACAACCGGGGCCTAGAATGTGGCAAAGTTGGCCCAACATTGGCTCTCCATGTACATATGTCCTAAACAAACCAAAACAAGTAGAGAGGTCCACCGGGCTACCCTCGTACGGAGATAGCTATAGGGGTAGACGATCCGGGGCCCCCGGTCTAGGGTTTCGCCGGAGGAAGACCGCCGGAGCGTCGGAATCACATGAAAACTTGCATGTGCCCCTAGGATATGTGTGTGAGAGTGGTGCAAGGTTGTTAGGTGCCATGTGTAGGCTCCATGTGTGACCCCCTTCCCGGACATGCGTTAACACTTAGTAAAATCCTGGATCTGTACGTGGAAAGTCCCGCCGCGTCACAACCGGGGCCTAGAATGTGGCAAAGTTGGCCCAACATTGGCTCTCCATGTACATATGTCCTAAACAAACCAAAACAAGTAGAGAGGTCCACCGGGCTACCCTCGTACGGAGATAGCTATAGGGGTAGACGATCCGGGGCCCCCGGTCTAGGGTTTCGCCGGAGGAAGACCGCCGGAGCGTCGGAATCACATGAAAACTTGCATGTGCCCCTAGGATATGTGTGTGAGAGTGGTGCAAGGTTGTTAGGTGCCATGTGTAGGCCCATGTGTGACCCCCTTCCCGGACATGCGTTAACACTTAGTAAAATCCTGGATCTGTACGTGGAAAGTCCCGCCGCGTCACAACCGGGGCCTAGAATGTGGCAAAGTTGGCCCAACCTTGGCTCTCCATGTACATATGTCCTAAACAAACCAAAACAAGTAGAGAGGTCCACCGGGCTACCCTCGTACGGAGATAGCTATAGGGGTAGACGATCCGGGGCCCCCGGTCTAGGGTTTCGCCGGAGGAAGACCGCCGGAGCGTCGGAATCACATGAAAACTTGCATGTCCCCCTAGGATATGTGTGTGAGAGTTGTGCAAGGTTGTTAGGTGCCATGTGTAGGCTCCATGTGTGACCCCCTTCCCGGACATGTGTTAACACTTAGTAAAATCCTGGATCTGTACGTGGAAAGTCCCGCCGCGTCACAACCGGGGCCTAGAATGTGGCAAAGTTGGCCCAACATTGGCTCTCCATGTACATATGTCCTAAACAAACCAAAACAAGTAGAGAGGTCCACCGGGCTACCCTCGTACGGAGATAGCTATAGGGGTAGACGATCCGGGGCCCCCAGTCTAGGGTTTCGCCGGAGGAAGACCGCCGGAGCGTCGGAATCACATGAAAACTTGCATGTGCCCCTAGGATATGTGTGTGAGAGTGGTGCAAGGTTGTTAGGTGCCATGTGTAGGCTCCATGTGTGACCCCCTTCCCGGACATGCGTTAACACTTAGTAAAATCCTGGATCTGTACGTGGAAAGTCCCGCCGCGTCACAACCGGGGCCTAGAATGTGGCAAAGTTGGCCCAACATTGGCTCTCCATGTACATATGTCCTAAACAAACCAAAACAAGTAGAGAGGTCCACCGGGCTACCCTCGTACGGAGATAGCTATAGGGGTAGACGATCCGGGGCCCCCGGTCTAGGGTTTCGCCGGAGGAAGACCGCCGGAGCGTCGGAATCACATGAAAACTTGCATGTGCCCCTAGGATATGTGTGTGAGAGTGGTGCAAGGTTGTTAGGTGCCATGTGTAGGCTCCATGTGTGACCCCCTTCCCGGACATGCGTTAACACTTAGTAAAATCCTAGATCTGTACGTGGAAAGTCCCGCCGCGTCACAACCGGGGCCTAGAATGTGGCAAAGTTGGCCCAACCTTGGCTCTCCATGTACATATGTCCTAAACAAACCAAAACAAGTAGAGAGGTCCACCGGGCTACCCTCGTACGGAGATAGCTATAGGGGTAGACGATCCGGGGCCCCCGGTCTAGGGTTTCGCCGGAGGAAGACCGCCGGAGCGTCGGAATCACATGAAAACTTGCATGTCCCCCTAGGATATGTGTGTGAGAGTGGTGCAAGGTTGTTAGGTGCCATGTGTAGGCTCCATGTGTGACCCCCTTCCCGGACATGCGTTAACACTTAGTAAAATCCTGGATCTGTACGTGGAAAGTCCCGCCGCGTCACAACCGGGGCCTAGAATGTGGCAAAGTTGGCCCGACATTGGCTCTCCATGTACATATGTCCTAAACAAACCAAAACAAGTAGAGAGGTACACCGGGCTACCCTCGTACGGAGATAGCTATAGGGGTAGACGATCCGGGGCCCCCGGTCTAGGGTTTCGCCGGAGGAAGACCGCCGGAGCGTCGGAATCACATGAAAACTTGCATGTGCCCCTAGGATATGTGTGTGAGAGTGGTGCAAGGTTGTTAGGTGCCATGTGTAGGCTCCATGTGTGACCCCCTTCCCGGACATGCGTTAACACTTAGTAAAATCCTGGATCTGTACGTGGAAAGTCCCGCCGCGTCACAACCGGGGCCTAGAATGTGGCAAAGTTGGCCCAACATTGGCTCTCCATGTACATATGTCCTAAACAAACCAAAACAAGTAGAGAGGTCCACCGGGCTACCCTCGTACGGAGATAGCTATAGGGGTAGACGATCCGGGGCCCCCGGTCTAGGGTTTCGCCGGAGGAAGACCGCCGGAGCGTCGGAATCACATGAAAACTTGCATGTGCCCCTAGGATATGTGTGTGAAGAGTGGTGCAAGGTTGTTAGGTGCCATGTGTAGGCCCCATGTGTGACCTCCTTCCCGGACATGCGTTAACACTTAGTAAAATCCTAGATCTGTACGTGGAAAGTCCCGCCGCGTCACAACCGGGGCCTAGAATGTGGCAAAGATGGTCCCAACCTTGGCTCTCCATGTAAATATGTCCTAAACAAACCAAAACAAGTAGAGAGGATCCACCAGGCTACCCTCGTACGGAGATAGCTATAGGGGTAGACGATCGAGGGCCCCCGGTCTAGGGTTTCGCTGGAGGAAGACCGCCGGAGCGTCGGAATCACATGAAAACTTGCATGTCCCCCTAGGATATGTGTGTGAGAGTTGTGCAAGGTTGTTAGGTGCCATGTGTAGGCTCCATGTGTGACCCCCTACCCGGACATGTGCTTAACACTTAGTAAAATCCTGGATCTGTACGTGGAAAGTCCCGCCGCGTCACAACCGGGGCCTAGAATGTGGCAAAGTTGGCCCAACATTGGCTCTCCATGTACATATGTCCTAAACAAACCAAAACAAGTAGAGAGGTCCACCGGGCTACCCTCGTACGGAGATAGCTATAGGGGTAGACGATCCGGGGC
Organism: Avena eriantha; assembly: GCA_910589775.1. Lineage (NCBI taxonomy): Eukaryota > Viridiplantae > Streptophyta > Magnoliopsida > Poales > Poaceae > Avena > Avena eriantha. The sequence goes on from CAJUXJ010000457.1 coordinate 12,259, forward strand.
CCCAGGTCTAGGGTTTCGCCGGAGGAAGACCGCCGGAGCGTCGGAATCACATGAAAACTTGCATGTGCCCCTAGGATATGTGTGTGAGAGTGGTGCAAGGTTGTTAGGTGCCATGTGTAGGCTCCATGTGTGACCCCCTTCCCGGACATGCGTTAACACTTAGTAAAATCCTGGATCTGTACGTGGAAAGTCCCGCCGCGTCACAACCGGGGCCTAGAATGTGGCAAAGTTGGCCCAACATTGGCTCTCCATGTACATATGTCCTAAACAAACCAAAACAAGTAGAGAGGTCCACCGGGCTACCCTCGTACGGAGATAGCTATAGGGGTAGACGATCCGGGGCCCCCGGTCTAGGGTTTCGCCGGAGGAAGACCGCCGGAGCGTCGGAATCACATGAAAACTTGCATGTGCCCCTAGGATATGTGTGTGAGAGTGGTGCAAGGTTGTTAGGTGCCATGTGTAGGCCCATGTGTGACCCCCTTCCCGGACATGCGTTAACACTTAGTAAAATCCTAGATCTGTACGTGGAAAGTCCCGCCGCGTCACAACCGGGGCCTAGAATGTGGCAAAGTTGGCCCAACCTTGGCTCTCCATGTACATATGTCCTAAACAAACCAAAACAAGTAGAGAGGTCCACCGGGCTACCCTCGTACGGAGATAGCTATAGGGGTAGACGATCCGGGGCCCCCGGTCTAGGGTTTCGCTGGAGGAAGACCGCCGGAGCGTCGGAATCACATGAAAACTTGCATGTCCCCCTAGGATATGTGTGTGAGAGTTGTGCAAGGTTGTTAGGTGCCATGTGTAGGCTCCATGTGTGACCCCCTTCCCGGACATGTGTTAACACTTAGTAAAATCCTGGATCTGTACGTGGAAAGTCCCGCCGCGTCACAACCGGGGCCTAGAATGTGGCAAAGTTGTCCCAACATTGGCTCTCCATGTACATATGTCCTAAACAAACCAAAACAAGTAGAGAGGTACACCGGGCTACCCTCGTACGGAGATAGCTATAGGGGTAGACGATCCGGGGCCCCCAGTCTAGGGTTTCGCCGGAGGAAGACCGCCGGAGCGTCGGAATCACATGAAAACTTGCATGTGCCCCTAGGATATGTGTGTGAGATTGGTGCAAGGTTGTTAGGTGCCATGTGTAGGCTCCATGTGTGACCCCCTTCCCGGACATGCGTTAACACTTAGTAAAATCCTGGATCTGTACGTGGAAAGTCCCGCCGCGTCACAACCGGGGCCTAGAATGTGGCAAAGTTGGCCCAACATTGGCTCTCCATGTACATATGTCCTAAACAAACCAAAACAAGTAGAGAGGTCCACCGGGCTACCCTCGTACGGAGATAGCTATAGGGGTAGACGATCCGGGGCCCCCGGTCTAGGGTTTCGCCGGAGGAAGACCGCCGGAGCGTCGGAATCACATGAAAACTTGCATGTGCCCCTAGGATATGTGTGTGAGAGTGGTGCAAGGTTGTTAGGTGCCATGTGTAGGCCCCATGTGTGACCCCCTTCCCGGACATGCGTTAACACTTAGTAAAATCCTAGATCTGTACGTGGAAAGTCCCGCCGCGTCACAACCGGGGCCTAGAATGTGGCAAAGTTGGCCCAACCTTGGCTCTCCATGTACATATGTCCTAAACAAACCAAAACAAGTAGAGAGGTCCACCGGGCTACCCTCGTACGGAGATAGCTATAGGGGTAGACGATCCGGGGCCCCCGGTCTAGGGTTTCGCCGGAGGAAGACCGCCGGAGCGTCGGAATCACATGAAAACTTGCATGTGCCCCTAGGATATGTGTGTGAGAGTTGTGCAAGGTTGTTAGGTGCCATGTGTAGGCTCCATGTGTGACCCCCTTCCCGGACATGCGTTAACACTTAGTAAAATCCTGGATCTGTACGTGGAAAGTCCCGCCGCGTCACAACCGGGGCCTAGAATGTGGCAAAGTTGGCCCAACATTGGCTCTCCATGTACATATGTCCTAAACAAACCAAAACAAGTAGAGAGGTCCACCGGGCTACCCTCGTACGGAGATAGCTATAGGGGTAGACGATCCGGGGCCCCCGGTCTAGGGTTTCGCCGGAGGAAGACCGCCGGAGCGTCGGAATCACATGAAAACTTGCATGTGCCCCTAGGATATGTGTGTGAGAGTGGTGCAAGGTTGTTAGGTGCCATGTGTAGGCTCCATGTGTGACCCCCTTCCCGGACATGCGTTAACACTTAGTAAAATCCTGGATCTGTACGTGGAAAGTCCCGCCGCGTCACAACCGGGGCCTAGAATGTGGCAAAGTTGGCCCAACATTGGCTCTCCATGTACATATGTCCTAAACAAACCAAAACAAGTAGAGAGGTACACCGGGCTACCCTCGTACGGAGATAGCTATAGGGGTAGACGATCCGGGGCCCCCGGTCTAGGGTTTCGCCGGAGGAAGACCGCCGGAGCGTCGGAATCACATGAAAACTTGCATGTGCCCCTAGGATATGTGTGTGAGAGTGGTGCAAGGTTGTTAGGTGCCATGTGTAGGCTCCATGTGTGACCCCCTTCCCGGACATGCGTTAACACTTAGTAAAATCCTAGGATCTGTACGTGGAAAGTCCCGCCGCGTCACAACCGGGGCCTAGAATGTGGCAAAGTTGGCCCAACATTGGCTCTCCATGTACATATGTCCTAAACAAACCAAAACAAGTAGAGAGGTCCACCGGGCTACCCTCGTACGGAGATAGCTATAGGGGTAGACGATCCGGGGCCCCCGGTCTAGGGTTTCGCCGGAGGAAGACCGCCGGAGCGTCGGAATCACATGAAAACTTGCATGTGCCCCTAGGATATGTGTGTGAGAGTGGTGCAAGGTTGTTAGGTGCCATGTGTAGGCCCAATGTGTGACCCCCTTCCCGGACATGCTGTTAACACTTAGTAAAATCCTGGATCTGTACGTGGAAAGTCCCGCCGCGTCACAACCGGGGCCTAGAATGTGGCAAAGTTGGCCCAACATTGGCTCTCCATGTACATATGTCCTAAACAAACCAAAACAAGTAGAGAGGTCCACCGGGCTACCCTCGTACGGAGATAGCTATAGGGGTAGACGATCCGGGGCCCCCAGTCTAGGGTTTCGCCGGAGGAAGACCGCCGGAGCGTCGGAATCACATGAAAACTTGCATGTCCCCCTAGGATATGTGTGTGAGAGTTGTGCAAGGTTGTTAGGTGCCATGTGTAGGCTCCATGTGTGACCCCCTTCCCGGACATGTGCTTAACACTTAGTAAAATCCTGGATCTGTACGTGGAAAGTCCCGCCGCGTCACAACCGGGGCCTAGAATGTGGCAAAGTTGGCCCAACATTGGCTCTCCATGTACATATGTCCTAAACAAACCAAAACAAGTAGAGAGGTCCACCGGGCTACCCTCGTACGGAGATAGCTATAGGGGTAGACGATCCGGGGCCCCCAGGTCTAGGGTTTCGCCGGAGGAAGACCGCCGGAGCGTCGGAATCACATGAAAACTTGCATGTGCCCCTAGGATATGTGTGTGAGAGTGGTGCAAGGTTGTTAGGTGCCATGTGTAGGCTCCATGTGTGACCCCCTTCCCGGACATGCGTTAACACTTAGTAAAATCCTGGATCTGTACGTGGAAAGTCCCGCCGCGTCACAACCGGGGCCTAGAATGTGGCAAAGTTGGCCCAACATTGGCTCTCCATGTACATATGTCCTAAACAAACCAAAACAAGTAGAGAGGTCCACCGGGCTACCCTCGTACGGAGATAGCTATAGGGGTAGACGATCCGGGGCCCCCGGTCTAGGGTTTCGCCGGAGGAAGACCGCCGGAGCGTCGGAATCACATGAAAACTTGCATGTGCCCCTAGTATATGTGTGTGAGAGTGGTGCAAGGTTGTTAGGTTCCATGTGTAGGCCCCATGTGTGACCTCCTTCCCGGACATGCGTTAACACGTAGTAAAATCCTAGATCTGTACGTGGAAAGTCGCGCCGCGTCACAACCGGGGCCTAGAATGTGGCAAAGATTGGTCCAACCTTGGCTCTCCATGTACATATGTCCTAAACAAACCTAAACAAGTAGAGAGGTACACCGGGCTACCCTCATACGGAGATAGCTATAGGGGTAGACGATCCGGGGCCCCCGGTCTAGGGTTTCGCCGAAGGAAGACCACCGGAGCAGTCGGAATCACATGAAAACTTGCATGTGCCCCTAGGATATGTGTGTGAGAGTGGTGCAAGTTGTTAGGTGCCATGTGTAGGCCCCATGTGTGACCCCCTTCCCGGACATGCGTTAACACTTAGTAAAATCCTAGATCTGTAGGTGGAAAGTCCCGCCGCGTCACAACCGGGGCCTAGGAATGTGGCAAAGTTGGCCCAACCTTGGCTCTCCATGTACATATGTCCTAAACAAACCAAAACAAGTAGAGAGGTCCACCGGGCTACCCTCGTACGGAGATAGCTATAGGGGTAGACGATCCGGGGCCCCGGTCTAGGGTTTCGCCGGAGGAAGACCGCCGGAGCGTCGGAATCACATGAAAACTTGCATGTGCCCCTAGGATATGTGTGTGAGAGTGGTGCAAGGTTGTTAGGTGCCATGTGTAGGCTCCATGTGTGACCCCCTTCCCGGACATGCGTTAACACTTAGTAAAATCCTGGATCTGTACGTGGAAAGTCCCGCCGCGTCACAACCGGGGCCTAGAATGTGGCAAAGTTGGCCCAACATTGGCTCTCCATGTACATATGTCCTAAACAAACCAAAACAAGTAGAGAGGTCCACCGGGCTACCCTCGTACGGAGATAGCTATAGGGGTAGACGATCCGGGGCCCCCGGTCTAGGGTTTCGCCGGAGGAAGACCGCCGGAGCGTCGGAATCACATGAAAACTTGCATGTGCCCCTAGGATATGTGTGTGAGAGTGGTGCAAGGTTGTTAGGTGCCATGTGTAGGCTCCATGTGTGACCCCCTTCCCGGACATGCGTTAACACTTAGTAAAATCCTGGATCTGTACGTGGAAAGTCCCGCCGCGTCACAACCGGGGCCTAGAATGTGGCAAAGTTGGCCCAACCTTGGCTCTCCATGTACATATGTCCTAAACAAACCAAAACAAGTAGAGAGGTCCACCGGGCTACCCTCGTACGGAGATAGCTATAGGGGTAGACGATCCGGGGCCCCCGGTCTAGGGTTTCGCCGGAGGAAGACCGCCGGAGCGTCGGAATCACATGAAAACTTGCATGTCCCCTAGGATATGTGTGTGAGAGTTGTGCAAGGTTGTTAGGTGCCATGTGTAGGCTCCATGTGTGACCCCCTTCCCGGACATGTGTTAACACTTAGTAAAATCCTGGATCTGTACGTGGAAAGTCCCGCCGCGTCACAACCGGGGCCTAGAATGTGGCAAAGTTGGCCCAACATTGGCTCTCCATGTACATATGTCCTAAACAAACCAAAACAAGTAGAGAGGTACACCGGGCTACCCTCGTACGGAGATAGCTATAGGGGTAGACGATCCGGGGCCCCCGGTCTAGGGTTTCGCCGGAGGAAGACCGCCGGAGCGTCGGAATCACATGAAAACTTGCATGTGCCCCTAGGATATGTGTGTGAGAGTGGTGCAAGGTTGTTAGGTGCCATGTGTAGGCTCCATGTGTGACCCCCTTCCCGGACATGCGTTAACACTTAGTAAAATCCTGGATCTGTACGTGGAAAGTCCCGCCGCGTCACAACCGGGGCCTAGAATGTGGCAAAGTTGGCCCAACCTTGGCTCTCCATGTACATATGTCCTAAACAAACCAAAACAAGTAGAGAGGTCCACCGGGCTACCCTCGTACGGAGATAGCTATAGGGGTAGACGATCCGGGGCCCCCGGTCTAGGGTTTCGCCGAGGAAGACCGCCGGAGCGTCGGAATCACATGAAAACTTGCATGTGCCCCTAGGATATGTGTGTGAGAGTGGTGCAAGGTTGTTAGGTGCCATGTGTAGGCCCCATGTGTGACCCCCTTCCCGGACATGCGTTAACACTTAGTAAAATCCTGGATCTGTACGTGGAAAGTCCCGCCGCGTCACAACCGGGGCCTAGAATGTGGCAAAGTTGGCCCAACATTGGCTCTCCATGTAATATGTCCTAAACAAACCAAAACAAGTAGAGAGGTCCACCGGGCTACCCTCGTACGGAGATAGCTATAGGGGTAGACGATCCGGGGCCCCCGAGTCTAGGGTTTCGCCGGAGGAAGACCACCGGAGCGTCGGAATCACATGAAAACTTGCATGTGCCCCTAGGATATGTGTGTGAGAGTGGTGCAAGGTTGTTAGGTGCCATGTGTAGGCTCCATGTGTGACCCCCTTCCCGGACATGCGTTAACACTTAGTAAAATCCTGGATCTGTACGTGGAAAGTCCCGCCGCGTCACAACCGGGGCCTAGAATGTGGCAAAGTTGGCCCAACCTTGGCTCTCCATGTACATATGTCCTAAACAAACCAAAACAAGTAGAGAGGTCCACCGGGCTACCCTCGTACGGAGATAGCTATAGGGGTAGACGATCCGGGGCCCCCGGTCTAGGGTTTCGCCGGAGGAAGACCGCCGGAGCGTCGGAATCACATGAAAACTTGCATGTGCCCCTAGGATATGTGTGTGAGAGTGGTGCAAGGTTGTTAGGTGCCATGTGTAGGCTCCATGTGTGACCCCCTTCCCGGACATGCGTTAACACTTAGTAAAATCCTGGATCTGTACGTGGAAAGTCCCGCCGCGTCACAACCGGGGCCTAGAATGTGGCAAAGTTGGCCCAACATTGGCTCTCCATGTACATATGTCCTAAACAAACCAAAACAAGTAGAGAGGTCCACCGGGCTACCCTCGTACGGAGATAGCTATAGGGGTAGACGATCCGGGGCCCCCGGTCTAGGGTTTCGCCGGAGGAAGACCGCCGGAGCGTCGGAATCACATGAAAACTTGCATGTCCCCCTAGGATATGTGTGTGAGAGTTGTGCAAGGTTGTTAGGTGCCATGTGTAGGCTCCATGTGTGACCCCCTTCCCGGACATGCGTTAACACTTAGTAAAATCCTGGATCTGTACGTGGAAAGTCCCGCCGCGTCACAACCGGGGCCTAGAATGTGGCAAAGTTGGCCCAACATTGGCTCTCCATGTACATATGTCCTAAACAAACCAAAACAAGTAGAGAGGTCCACCGGGCTACCCTCGTACGGAGATAGCTATAGGGGTAGACGATCCGGGGCCCCCGGTCTAGGGTTTCGCCGGAGGAAGACCGCCGGAGCGTCGGAATCACATGAAAACTTGCATGTGCCCCTAGGATATGTGTGTGAGAGTGTGCAAGGTTGTTAGGTGCCATGTGTAGGCTCCATGTGTGACCCCCTTCCCGGACATGTGTTAACACTTAGTAAAATCCTGGATCTGTACGTGGAAAGTCCCGCCGCGTCACAACCGGGGCCTAGAATGTGGCAAAGTTGGCCCAACATTGGCTATCCATGTACATATGTCCTAAACAAACCAAAACAAGTAGAGAGGTCCACCGGGCTACCCTCGTACGGAGATAGCTATAGGGGTAGACGATCCGGGGCCCCCGGTCTAGGGTTTCGCCGGAGGAAGACCGTCGGAGCGTCGGAATCACATGAAAACTTGCATGTTCCCCTAGGATATGTGTGTGAGAGTGGTGCAAGGTTGTTAGGTGCCATGTGTAGGCTCCATGTGTGACCCCCTTCCCGGACATGCGTTAACACTTAGTAAAATCCTGGATCTGTACGTGGAAAGTCCCGCCGCGTCACAACCGGGGCCTAGAATGTGGCAAAGTTGGCCCAACATTGGCTCTCCATGTACATATGTCCTAAACAAACCAAAACAAGTAGAGAGGTCCACCGGGCTACCCTCGTACGGAGATAGCTATAGGGGTAGACGATCCGGGGCCCCCGGTCTAGGGTTTCGCCGGAGGAAGACCGCCGGAGCGTCGGAATCACATGAAAACTTGCATGTGCCCCTAGGATATGTGTGTGAGAGTGGTGCAAGGTTGTTAGGTGCCATGTGTAGGCTCCATGTGTGACCCCCTTCCCGGACATGCGTTAACACTTAGTAAAATCCTGGATCTGTACGTGGAAAGTCCCGCCGCGTCACAACCGGGGCCTAGAATGTGGCAAAGTTGGCCCAACCTTGGCTCTCCATGTACATATGTCCTAAACAAACCAAAACAAGTAGAGAGGTCCACCGGGCTACCCTCGTACGGAGATAGCTATAGGGGTAGACGATCCGGGGCCCCCGGTCTAGGGTTTCGCCGGAGGAAGACCGCCGGAGCGTCGGAATCACATGAAAACTTGCATGTGCCCCTAGGATATGTGTGTGAGAGTGGTGCAAGGTTGTTAGGTGCCATGTGTAGGCCCATGTGTGACCCCCTTCCCGGACATGCGTTAACACTTAGTAAAATCCTGGATCTGTACGTGGAAAGTCCCGCCGCGTCACAACCGGGGCCTAGAATGTGGCAAAGTTGGCACAACCTTGGCTCTCCATGTACATATGTCCTAAACAAACCAAAACAAGTAGAGAGGTCCACCAGGGCTACCCTCGTACGGAGATAGCTATAGGGGTAGACGATCGAGGGCCCCCGGTCTAGGGTTTCGCCGGAGGAAGACCGCCGGAGCGTCGGAATCACATGAAAACTTGCATGTCCCCTAGGATATGTGTGTGAGAGTTGTGCAAGGTTGTTAGGTGCCATGTGTAGGCTCCATGTGTGACCCCCTTCCCGGACATGTGTTAACACTTAGTAAAATCCTGGATCTATACGTGGAAAGTCCCGCCGCGTCACAACCGGGGCCTAGAATGTGGCAAAGTTGTCCCAACATTGGCTCTCCATGTAAATATGTCCTAAACAAACCAAAACAAGTAGAGAGGTACACCGGGCTACCCTCGTACGGAGATAGCTATAGGAGTAGACGATCCGGGGTCCCCAGTCTAGGGTTTCGCCGGAGGAAGACCGCCGGAGCGTCGGAATCACATGAAAACTGCATGTGCCCCTAGGATATGTGTGTGAGAGTGGTGCAAGGTTGTTAGGTGCCATGTGTAGGCTCCATGTGTGACCCCCTTCCCGGACATGCGTTAACACTTAGTAAAATCCTGGATCTGTACGTGGAAAGTCCCGCCGCGTCACAACCGGGGCCTAGAATGTGGCAAAGTTGGCCCGAACATTGGCTCTCCATGTACATATGTCCTAAACAAACCAAACAAGTAGAGAGGTCCACCGGGCTACCCTCGTACGGAGATAGCTATAGGGGTAGACGATCCGGGGCCCCCGGTCTAGGGTTTCGCCGGAGGAAGACCGCCGGAGCGTCGGAATCACATGAAAACTTGCATGTGCCCCTAGGATATGTGTGTGAGAGTGGTGCAAGGTTGTTAGGTGCCATGTGTAGGCCCCATGTGTGACCCTCCTTCCCGGACATGCGTTAACACCGGGTAAAATCCTAGATCTGTACGTGGAAAGTCGCGCCGCGTCACAACCGGGGCCTAGAATGTGGCAAAGATGGTCCAACCTTGGCTCTCCATGTAAATATGTCCTAAACAAACCAAAACATGTAGAGAGATCCACCAGGCTACCCTCGTACGGAGATAGCTATAGGGGTAGACGATCGAGGGCCCCCGGTCTAGGGTTTCGCCGGAGGAAGACCGCCGGAGCGTCGGAATCACATGAAAACTTGCATGTCCCCCTAGGATATGTGTGTGAGAGTTGTGCAAGGTTGTTAGGTGCCATGTGTAGGCTCCATGTATGTCCCCCTTCCCGGACATGTGTTAACACTTAGTAAAATCCTGGATCTGTATGTGGAAAGTCCCGCCGTGTCACAACCGGGGCCTAGAATGTGGCAAAGTTGGCCCGACATTGTCTCTCCATGTAAATATGTCCTAAACAAACCTAAACATGTAGAGAGGTACACCGGGCTACCCTCGTACGGAGATAGCTATAGGGGTAGACGATCCGGGGCCCCCGGTCTAGGGTTTCGCCGAGGAAGACCGCCGGAGCGTCGGAATCACATGAAAACTTGCATGTGCCCCTAGGATATGTGTGTGAGAGTGGTGCAAGGTTGTTAGGTGCCATGTGTAGGCTCCATGTGTGACCCCCTTCCCGGACATGCGTTAACACTTAGTAAAATCCTGGATCTGTACGTGGAAAGTCCCGCCGCGTCACAACCGGGGCCTAGAATGTGGCAAAGTTGGCCCAACCTTGGCTCTCCATGTACATATGTCCTAAACAAACCAAAACAAGTAGAGAGGTCCACCGGGCTACCCTCGTACGGAGATAGCTATAGGGGTAGACGATCCGGGGCCCCCGGTCTAGGGTTTCGCCGGAGGAAGACCGCCGGAGCGTCGGAATCACATGAAAACTTGCATGTGCCCCTAGGATATGTGTGTGAGAGTGGTGCAAGGTTGTTAGGTGCCATGTGTAGGCTCCATGTGTGACCCCCTTCCCGGACATGCGTTAACACTTAGTAAAATCCTGGATCTATACGTGGAAAGTCCCGCCGCGTCACAACCGGGGCCTAGAATGTGGCAAAGTTGGCCCAACATTGGCTCTCCATGTACATATGTCCTAAACAAACCAAAACAAGTAGAGAGGTCCACCGGGCTACCCTCGTACGGAGATAGCTATAGGGGTAGACGATCCGGGGCCCCCGGTCTAGGGTTTCGCCGGAGGAAGACCGCCGGAGCGTCGGAATCACATGAAAACTTGCATGTGCCCCTAGGATATGTGTGTGAGAGTGGTGCAAGGTTGTTAGGTGCCATGTGTAGGCTCCATGTGTGACCCCCTTCCCGGACATGTGTTAACACTTAGTAAAATCCTGGATCTGTACGTGGAAAGTCCCGCCGCGTCACAACCGGGGCCTAGAATGTGGCAAAGTTGGCCCAACATTGGCTATCCATGTACATATGTCCTAAACAAACCAAAACAAGTAGAGAGGTCCACCGGGCTACCCTCGTACGGAGATAGCTATAGGGGTAGACGATCCGGGGCCCCCAGTCTAGGGTTTCGCTGGAGGAAGACCGCCGGAGCGTCGGAATCACATGAAAACTTGCATGTGCCCCTAGGATATGTGTGTGAGAGTTGTGCAAGGTTGTTAGGTGCCATGTGTAGGCCCCATGTGTGACCCCCTTCCCGGACATGCGTAACACTTAGTAAAATCCTGGATCTGTACGTGGAAAGTCCCGCCACGTCACAACCGGGGCCTAGAATGTGGCAAAGTTGTCCCAACATTGGCTCTCCATGTACATATGTCCTAAACAAACCAAAACAAGTAGAGAGGTACACCGGGATACCCTCGTACGGAGATAGCTATAGGAGTAGACGATCCGGGGCCCCCAGTCTAGGGTTTCGCCGGAGGAAGACCGCCGGAGCGTTGGAATCACATGAAAACTTGCATGTGCCCCCTAGGATATGTGTGTGAGAGTGGTGCAAGGTTGTTAGGTGCCATGTGTAGGCTCCATGTGTGACCCCCTTCCCGGACATGCGTTAACACTTAGTAAAATCCTGGATCTGTACGTGGAAAGTCCCGCCGTGTCACAACCGGGGCCTAGAATGTGGCAAAGTTGGCCCAACATTGGCTCTCCATGTACATATGTCCTAAACAAACCAAACCAAGTAGAGAGGTCCACCGGGCTACCCTCGTACGGAGATAGCTATAGGGGTAGACGATCCGGGGCCCCCGGTCTAGGGTTTCGCCGGAGGAAGACCGCCGGAGCGTCGGAATCACATGAAAACTTGCATGTGCCCCTAGGATATGTGTGTGAGAGTGGTGCAAGGTTGTTAGGTGCCATGTGTAGGCCCCATGTGTGACCCTCCTTCCCGGACATGCGTTAACACTTAGTAAAATCCTAGATCTGTACGTGGAAAGTCCGCCGCGTCACAACCGGGGCCTAGAATGTGGCAAAGTTGGCCCAACCTTGGCTCTCCATGTACATATGTCCTAAACAAACCTAAACAAGTAGAGAGGTACACCGGGCTACCCTCATACGGAGATAGCTATAGGGGTAGACGATCCGGGGCCCCCGGTCTAGGGTTTCGCCGAAGGAAGACCACCGGAGCAGTCGGAATCACATGAAAACTTGCATGTGCCCCTAGGATATGTGTGTGAGAGTGGTGCAAGGTTGTTAGGTTCCATGTGTAGGCCCCATGTGTGACCCCCTTCCCGGACATGCGTTAACACTTAGTAAAATCCTAGATCTGTAGGTGGAAAGTCCCGCCGCGTCACAACCGGGGCCTGGAATGTGGAAAAGTTGGCCCAACCTTGGCTCTCCATGTACATATTTCCTAAACAAACCAAAACTAGTAGAGAGGTCCACGTGGCTACCCTCGTACGGAGATAGCTATAGGGGTAGACGATCTAGGGGCCCTCGGTCTAGGGTTTCGCCGGAGGAAGACCGCCGGAGCGTCGGAATCACATGAAAACTTGCATGTCCCCCTAGGATATGTGTGTGAGAGTGGTGCAAGGTTGTTAGGTGCCATGTGTAGGCTCCATGTGTGACCCCCTTCCCGGACATGCGTTAACACTTAGTAAAATCCTGGATCTGTACGTGGAAAGTCCCTGCCGCGTCACAACCGGGGCCTAGAATGTGGCAAAGTTGGCCCAACATTGGCTCTCCATGTACATATGTCCTAAACAAACAAAACAAGTAGAGAGGTCCACCGGGCTACCCTCGTACGGAGATAGCTATAGGGGTAGACGATCCGGGGCCCCCGGTCTAGGGTTTCGCCGGAGGAAGACCGCCGGAGCGTCGGAATCACATGAAAACTTGCATGTGCCCCTAGGATATGTGTGTGAGAGTGGTGCAAGGTTGTTAGGTGCCATGTGTCGGTTCCATGTGTGACCCCCTTCCCGGACAGTGCGTTAACACTTAGTAAAATCCTGGATCTGTACGTGGAAAGTCCCGCCGCGTCACAACCGGGGCCTAGAATGTGGCAAAGTTGGCCCAACATTGGCTCTCCATGTACATATGTCCTAAACAAACCAAAACAAGTAGAGAGGTCCACCGGGCTACCCTCGTACGGAGATAGCTATAGGGGTAGACGATCCGGGGCCCCCGGTCTAGGGTTTCGCCGGAGGAAGACCGCCGGAGCGTCGGAATCACATGAAAACTTGCATGTCCCCCTAGGATATGTGTGTGAGAGTTGTGCAAGGTTGTTAGGTGCCATGTGTAGGCTCCATGTGTGACCCCCTTCCCGGACATGTGCTTAACACTTAGTAAAATCCTGGATCTATACGTGGAAAGTCCCGCCGCGTCACAACCGGGGCCTAGAATGTGGCAAAGTTGGTCCCAACATTGGCTCTCCATGTACATATGTCCTAAACAAACCAAAACAAGTAGAGAGGTACACCGGGCTACCCTCGTACGGAGATAGCTATAGGGGTAGACGATCCGGGGCCCCCGGTCTAGGGTTTCGCCGGAGGAAGACCGCCGGAGCGTCGGAATCACATGAAAACTGCATGTGCCCCTAGGATATGTGTGTGAGAGTGGTGCAAGGTTGTTAGGTTGCCATGTGTAGGCCCATGTGTGTACCCCCTTCCCGGACATGCTGTTAACACTTAGTAAAATCCTGGATCTATACGTGGAAGTCCCGCCGCGTCACCAACCGGGGCCTAAGAATGTGGCAAAGTTGGCCCAAATTGGCTCTCCATGTACATATGTCCTAAACAACCAAAACAAGTAGAGAGGTCCACCGGGCTACCCTTCGTACGGAGATAGCTATTAGGGGTAGACGATCCGGGGCCCCCGGTCTAGGGTTTCGCCGGAGGAGGACGCCGGTAGCGTCGGAATACATGAAAACTTGCATGTGCCCTAGGCTATGTGTGTGATAGTGGTGCAAGGTTGTTAGGTGCCAGTGTAGGCCCCATGTGTGACCCCCTTCCCGGACATGCGTTAACACTAGTAAAATCCTGGATCTATACGTGGAAAGTCCCGCCGCCGTCACAACCGGGGCCTAGAATGTGGCAAAGTTGGCCCAACATTGGCTCTCCATGTACATATGTCCTAAACAAACCAAAACAAGTAGAGAGGTCCACCGGGCTACCCTCGTACGGAGATAGCTATAGGGGTAGACGATCCGGGGCCCCCGGTCTAGGGTTTCGCCGGAGGAAGACCACCGGAGCGTCGGAATCACATGAAAACTTGCATGTGCCCCTAGGATATGTGTGTGAGAGTGGTGCAAGGTTGTTAGGTGCCATGTGTAGGCTCCCATGTGTGACCCCCTTCCCGGACATGCGTTAACACTTAGTAAATCCTAGATCTGTACGTGGAAAGTCCCGCCGCGTCACAACCGGGGCCTAGAATGTGGCAAAGTTGGCCCAACCTTGGCTCTCCATGTACATATGTCCTAAAAAAACCAAAACAAGTAGAGAGGTCCACCGGGCTACCCTCGTACGGAGATAGCTATAGGGGTAGACGATCCGGGGCCCCGGTCTAGGGTTTCGCCGGAGGAAGACCGCCGGAGCGTCGGAATCACATGAAAACTTGCATGTCCCCCTAGGATATGTGTGTGAGAGTGGTGCAAGGTTGTTAGGTCCATGTGTAGGCTCCATGTATGTCCCCCTTCCCGGACATGTGTTAACACTTAGTAAAATCCTGGATCTGTATGTGGAAAGTCCCGCCGTGTCACAACCGGGGCCTAGAATGTGGCAAAGTTGGCCCGACATTGTCTCTCCATGTAAATATGTCCTAAACAAACCTAAACATGTAGAGAGGTACACCGGGCTACGCTCGTACGAGATAGCTATAGGGGTAGACGATCCGGGGCCCCCGGTCTAGGGTTTCGCCGAAGGAACACCACCGGAGCATCGGAATCACATGAAAACTTGCATGTCCCCCTAGGATATGTGTGTGAGAGTTGTGCAAGGTTGTTAGGTGCCATGTGTAGGCTCCATGTGTGACCCCCCTTCCCAGACATGCGTTAACACTTAGTAAAATCCTGGATCTGTACGTGGAAAGTCCTGCCGTGTCACAACCGGTGCCTAGAATGTGGCAAAGTTGGCCCAACATTGGCTCTCCATGTACATATGTCCTAAACAAATCAAAACAATTGGAGAGGTCCACCGGGCTACCTTCGTACGGAGATAGTTATAAGGGTAGACGATCCGGGCCCCGGGTATAGGGTTTTGCCGGAGGAAGGACCGCCGAAGCATCGGAATCACATGAAACTTGCATGTGCCCCTAGGATATGTGTGTGAGAGTCGTGCAAGGTTGTTAGGTGCCAGGTGTCGGTTCCATGTGTGACCCCTTCCCGGACATGTGTTAACACTTAGTAAAATCCTGGATCTGTACGTGGAAAGTCCCGCCGCGTCAACAACCGGGGCCTAGGAATGTGGCAAAGTTGGCCCAACATGGCTATCCATGTACATATGTCCTAAACAAACCAAAACAAGTAGAGAGGTCCACCGGGCTACCCTCGAACGGAGATAGCTATAGGGGTAGACGACCCGGGGCCCCGGTCTAGGGTTTCGCCGGAGGAAGACCGTCGGAGCGTCGGAATCACATGAAAACTTGCATGTTCCCCTTGGATATGTGTGTGAGATTGGTGCAAGGTTGTTAGGTGCCATGTGTGACCCCCTTCCCGGACATGCGTTAACACTTAGTAAAATCCTGGATCTGTACGTGGAAAGTCCCGCCGCGTCACAACCGGGGCCTAGAATGTGCAAAGTTGGCCTAACATTGGCTCTCCATGTACATATGTCCTAAACAAACAAAAACAAGTAGAGAGGTCCACCGGGCTACGTTGTACGGAGTTAGCATATAGGGGTAGACGATCCGGGGCCCCTGTCTAGGGTTTCGCCGGAGGAAGGACCGCCGGAGCGTCGAAATCACATGAAAACTTGAATGTGCCATGTGTAGGCTCCATGTCTGACCCCCTTCCCAGACATGCGTTAACACTTAGTAAAATCCTGGATCTGTACGTGGAAAAGTCCCGCCGCGTCACAAACGGGGCCTAGAATGTGGAAAGTTGGCCCAACCTTGCTCTCCATGTACATATGTCCTAAACCAAAGCAAAACAAGTAGAGAGGTCCACCAGGCTACCCTCGTACGGAGATAGCTATAGGGGTAGATGATCTAGGGCCCCCGGTCTAGGGTTTCGCCGGAGGAAGA